>JADHZA010000226.1:0-35838 GCA_018831705.1 Torrubiellomyces zombiae
AAAGGCCGTATACAGCTGGTAGAGGAAGAACATCCTGCCTAATAGGCTGTTGCGGCTAGGTCAGCTGACTCGCCGCTGTTCACTACCCCCACACTCTGTCTCAAAACACCCCCCGCCTGCGTAGGTAAAGTTACGGTGCCCTCGCCTACGGACCTGGGTACCTGGCGCACGGTAGCGGGCAGGCAGGGTACACCGGATAGATGTCTGGCGATTGCTGTACGGAGCGAGACTAGCGGGACGGAGCTAGCAGGTTCGCGGCCCTGGACGGCGACGCAAGAGTGGAGGCAGCAAACTCCCATCTCCGTTTCGCTGTTGCCTGGTGAGGCTCAGCAAAGAAGAAGTGTCGGTGAGGACGGGTGGGCGTGGGCTGCAGAGGTTGTCATCCATTTCGCAAATGGCTTCTGCTGGACCCATGGCCCAATTTAATACGGAGGAGGTTGGAACAGATCATGCACCGACGGCACCCTCTCAGGTGAGGGTTTTTTCTCTCTCTTTTGTTCTCGCTTGGACGCGGGCTTGTTGTCGATGAATCCACCCAACCAAGCCGAACGGTCGATGGCCTTCTGACCAACGAGAATCGTGCGACACAGAGCTCCTCTCGGATAGAGGGACAGATGGGTGATCCTCTTTTAGACTCCCCCTGATGGAAGGAGTGGGCGCTCAGTTTGACGTCCATTACGGCTGCTTGTGAAACGGGTGGTCTGCTGCCTATGATGTTTCACGTGCAACTGCTCGAGGAACGTACGTTGCCAAATTTGGGTTTCTCTGGTTGTCAGCCGTTTCTGTCCGTCCGACTGCCTGCCTGCCTGCCTGTGTGACTGTCTGCCTTGAGCGGGAGGGATTGGTGGGAATTGAGAGAGGAGATGCATCGAACGGCCTAGTAATTGTTCTGTCATACATACATTGCTGCTGGAGTTTCTGTCATTCGCCCACTCTTACTGGCAGCAAATGCGTACCATCACGATACTGCATGTAATAGTTGCTGCCCGTGTCAGTGCCCGTAATTACACACTGCTTGTGATGCTGGCAAGATGATGCAGGTACGATACCCCTCCATTGGCAGGGACTTTTCTTTATCGATATCACAAGTTTCCCGAGCCTACTCTTGGCCTCTCAACAGCAGCTCCTCTGCATCATGGAGCGGAATAGTAACACAATTAGACAAAAAAAGAGAGAAATCACTTAGCAATTGGTCATGAACAGATTGATAATGACGTCTATTGTGTGAAATTGCTGTCGCGGTGAACCGTGTTGAAATGTAGTTGAAGGCAATGAATGCTCGGTGGAATTTGACTCGCACACTGGTGACTATCGTGGGGTGAAATTTCTCCTACTCGTAAACACTCCAAGCAAGAACCTCCAGCAGCCCGAGTCCGTGAAACCTGCTGGAGGAACCGTCTATCCACGGCATAGACTTCTTGTCTTTCTGCAGCCATGGGCGACTGCCCCGACGACAGTGCCTCCATTGTCGCGCCCAGTCGAGCAAATCCAGGGTCCGACAATGAGCACCAAGGCGCTGCACCAGACCTTTCCCTTCTGGCCGAGAGCGCAGCTGCTCGCAGCTTGATTCACGCTCATGTTTCCCACCTGACCACCTCGTCCGAATCGACCTTGGATTCACCCCAGGTTGACAGTGGCCATCTTTGCGACGCCCATGCGCCGACACTGGGTCTGGCGGCGCTGAACGCCTTTCTGCAGGCCAATGTCACCGGCCCTGTTCTCCCTGCCGATCAAGCTTCTTTTGTTGAGAGCCAGTTCGCCAAAGCGTGGCTAGCCTCTCGTCCAAATACTCAAGATGTGCAAGACACACTTGTGCAACTGCGAAGAGCTTGCCTGGCCTATCTCGAAGTGGACGGCGTATCCCCCTACGCTCACATACCGTACATCGAGCTCTTTACCTTGGCCAAGTGGATCTTTACAAGCGCCTTATCGAGCGAGAGAACTCAGTCTATCGGGTCACCATCTTCCATAAAGATTTGTGACATTCAACACCATGTGGCCTGGATGCGACTTCGCATCGACGTTTGGCACTACAAGCTTCTCACCCAGCCAAGCTTGGGGCATGGGTCCAACTTCACCAAGAGCTCACAATGGAGTGATGTCCCTTCTCTGACATCCAAGATATTGGACCAAATGGACACTGTCCGCGTCGAGATCATGAAGGAGAAAGACCATTCGGGAGCCGAAGGCTGGAGTAACGACGACAAAACTAGTTTCCTCGTGGAAGCAGCCAACAATTATATCCTGTTGGGCCGCTACGAAGTGGCAAAAGAGACACTCAAGGAAGCGCGTCAGTGCAGCGGACTGACATATGCCCTCTCCGGTGCCTTGGGGAAGAGGACAAGGTTCCAAGAAAACAGCATCAGCCAACTCGTCGTCCTGGCCTGCAGCGGTACTGGAGACGACCTTGCAGAGTCAACGAAGGAAAGCAAACCCGATAACGAGGCAAAGCCCAATGCATTGCAGCTCGACGATGATACTCTGCTGGAAGAAATTGCTTTCACCGACAAGGGCGTGAGCATTGATAGTCAACCCAAAGACTTGCCCCAGCGTCTTGCCGCTCTGGCGCCCGACAATCAACCGCAACTCAATCCTCTAGATCAGATCATTCTCTTGACCGAGGCCACTTCAAAGGATGCCTTCTCACCCGTGGATACGTTGACATCGGAGGAAATTCTCCCCTATGCCAACCGCGTCCTGGCCGACATGTCGACCAATTGGCAGATCTATACGCAAGCGCTCCTGGTGCGCTCACGTATCGAACTGCACCGGAGTCGGACGTTAGAGCGTGGTGTTCTCCAGCTGCAAGCTGTGGCAGATCAGGTCCTCACAGATACGACCAGACCTCTGTCACAACTGAACCAAGAGACCCATACCAACAGCGAGACGTCCGGCGCTCCAGCTATTCAAGTGATTGCTCCGGGACAGTCAACACCTCTCGCAAGCTCCGCGACTCCTACATCATTCCTTCCCGCCCCTAAGCCGTCAGAGTCAGCCCCTGCCAGCGTTCGTCTCCGATATGTCCATGCCCTGTCCACGCCTCCCCGATGGCATCTGGAGTCTGAGCTTGCTTATGCGTGGGCCGGTGTCGGCTCTCTCACTTCCGCCCTCGAAATATTCAAGCGTCTCCGGCTCTGGGCAGAAGTGGCCTTGTGCTACGCAAGCAGCGCAGCTACCGGAGACGAGGATGGCAGAGGTAGTGGTGGGGAAGAAAAGGCAAAGGCAATCATACGGTGGCAGCTTTTCCATCGCCTGCACGACTCCAAAAAGGGTCAGGATGCTGACGACGAGGACGTCGAAGAAGTCATGTACGCCAAGGCAGACGAATTTACCGGCGCAGAGCGAGTGCCGCCGCCACCCAATGCACCACGGCTCTGGTGCATCCTGGGCGATATCGAAAACAACCCCCATCACTACGAACGCGCATGGGAAATCTCCAAGCACCGCTTCGCTCGGGCCCAGAAATCTCTCGGCGAGCATTTTCTCCAACAAAAGGAGTGGATCAAGGCGCAAGAAGCCTACAAGCAAGCAACGTCCGTCAACCGCCTCAGCCCAGATCTCTGGAGTCGACTCGGTGATATCAGTCTGCGACTGGGTCAATTCGAAGACGCAGCAGATGCATATACCCGCTGCATCGGCAGTGCCACTGACACCGCTGGAGGTGAAGACGCACGCACCTGGAGCAATCTAGGCAGTGCCTTGTGGAGCTTGTACCGCGAAGTGGCCGCTGAGAAGAAACTCCAGGCGAGCAGCGATCCAACCCATACTGAAAAGACGACCAAGACCGACGACAATGACGACACGACTACAGTTCTTCCAACAACAACCAGCAACTCATCTCGCGACCCTGGCGTTCTCCTCTCCCAGTCCCTCGCCGCCTACAAGAAAGGCGCCTCCATCTCCCACGACAACTGGCGTATCTGGGACAACGTGCTAACGCTCTCCTCGCGCCTCCAGCCCCCTTCCGTCTCGGACATGATCCTCGCCCTCAAACACATCCTCCGTATCCGCCACTCCGAAGACGCAATCGACATCGACATCCTCACCGCGCTCGTGCAGGACGTGGTGCTAGTACAAGACAAGGAACCATCGAGCACGGTGTACGAACCACCTCGCGGCTCTCCCGAACGGCTCGTCATACGCCTCCTCGAAGACGACGTCGTTCCCCTCATCACCCACCGTTCCGAACTATGGACTCTCATCGCCCGTGTGCGTGTTTGGCGACGCGACTTTGGCGGCGCCATCGACGCTTCGGAACGTGCTTGGCGCGCGGCCACGACGAGCCCCCTCCTCGCGGGAGATTCGTCTTCCATAGACTGGACGACGGACGAAGCTGCCTGGATGAATGCGGTGAAGCGTACCGACGAGCTGGTCGCCGTGCTGGAGAATTGGGGCCCGGACACGGAGCCCAGATGGAAGGGCAAGGCGAGGAGCGCGGTGAGGACCGTCATGGGACGCGGCAAGGAGATGTGGGAGGACAGCCCGGGGTGGAAGGTTTTGCAAGGACTTTTGGACGGCCTGACGAGTGCTTGAAGTCTGAAAGTGCAGGCAAGAGTAGAATGAATACAGGAAAGCTTGTTGTGGCAAAGGAAAAAGATGGGATGTGATAGAGGGGGGAGTTTACTGGAAACGTTGGCTATGAGAGATGGACATGTCAATGAGATCTGATCGGAAGACACCGTGCTGACAAGATATCATTCGTGTCGCGAGTCACAAATAGCAGTAGTTGGAAGACGTATGATACACCCAAGGCTTCGAACCACATTCGCTCGTTTGATCGAAAACGCTACCGACGTGGGCGTCCCAGGTCCAACGCTCATCCTTCTCACATATGCAGGCATACATACACACATACACACATACACGTCAGAGTATATCCCCAAACTAAGCACGGGCGAGTCTCCCTCCACCAGCCAAGACCTTCCCTACAACCATCACTGTCGTCACCGTCAGTCGCTCTCGAATGTCGGTCCAGCGTGTGCAATCCTGATATCTCTCGCTGCTCCAAGATGTCGCGGCGCAAAAAGACGTCTGACAAAGGCCATCAATCAGCAGGCCTCGACCGAAGACGATCGTCGTGCCGACAAATAGACCATCCACGATACATCCGTCATGCTCGGCGCTCCTGCAACATATGATAGGGCAGCCCTTCCTATTTCTTGCCCTTCTTTCTGCCCGGCACCACCTTGAAGCCAGCACCTTGAACACTTCCACCTTCGGTCTCCTTGGGCTGGTTGCTGCCAGTACGTTTGGCAACCTCGTTCCAGCCACCCGTGGAGCCGTTGCCCTTAACGTTATCTACATTGACTTGCTTCTCAACAACGCCCTTCTCGGCAAGTTTCTTCCGGCGAACGTATTCCTCCGCAAAGTGGCGCCCGTCCATTGTGGTGGAATTGGCGTAGACAGCGTCCGCGATTATCGTGGTGTCCAGGGGCAATTCGTCCAAGACGGCTTGGAATGAGGCAACTTATAGCACCCCGTTAGCGCACGAATCGACTCATACCTCAGTCCCAATTGCTATGAAGGAGCGACTTACTGTCGGACACAGAGGTGATGCCTCGCGATAGTTCTCTGTTGGTCCACTTGTTGAACTCATCCACGGCAGTATTTGAGATATCGGACTTGCCAACATGACCCAAGGGTACTGCTGGCCGTGACACTGGCCTCGGAGCAGCCGCTACAGGAGGTTTGATATTGCTGTTGCTGAGCGAGCGAACTTGGCTGGGCGGGCCTGTCGGAGCTTTAACCTTGCCACCAGCACCCACTGTTGCCCAACCAGCTGCGGCAGTTCCTCCCATAGCAGCAGTGGACTGGCTACTGGGGACGAGGCCCTGACCAGGCTTGCCTGCAAGATTGGCGTAGCTCTTGGAATTGGCAGGCACGCCAGATTGGGACGCAGCACCCTTGGCCTTTTGCTTCCGCACCTCTTCTTCTCGCTGGATTTCGGCGAGCGTCTTCTTGTTGCCTGGCGAGGGATTGCTCACGGGTGTGGAGGAGCTAACTTTGGATGAGCTGGGCTTCAACCATGGGCTGGATGCCGAAGCAGGCGAGCCATGGCCCCAAGTGCTAGAAGCTGGCAGACCAGCGGTTGTAGTCGCGGCCGCCTGCTTTTCCCTCTCCCTCAACGCTGCCGTCTCCTGCTCTATGGCGACCTTGCGGAGCGCAGCCGCAGCCTCCTCGGCTTTGGCCGCTTTGCGCGCTTCTGCTGCCTGGATCTCTTTCAGACTTGGACCTCTTTGGCCCTCGTGGCCTGGGTCTTTGGCCCAAGGGGCCATTGGAGGGGGTTGCGATGCGTCGGGCGTACCGCTCTGGGAGCGGCTATACTGCTCTGGAAGATTGGAACGCGCGCGCTGGGCGGTGGGTGCAGGTAGAGGCGTGATCGAAGAGGGCGGAGGGAAGGGCATCGGCATTCCCGGCTCGTTGAGGTCCGGCACAGAGACCGCTGCAGCCTCTTGCGCCTTTTGGACTTGCTCGGCCAAGGATAATGAGGCATCTTCCGCACCCTTGATTCGTGAAAATTTGCTGGAGTTTGACTTGTCGAATCGATGCGAAGTCTCATCAGCAGTGACTTCTCCGACCAATTCATCGTTTCCCTGCAAACGATCCATAGCAGCTGCCAGTTCCGCATCATGCTGAGCCCTTAAGCCTTCGAATTCCTGCAGTCTGCCGCGAAAACCTGAAGCGTCTTCGGACAAGGTATCGGTCTGTGGGAGAGTTGACCTGAGGCTTGAAACGCCTGCCGAGGCTCCCTGTGCAGTGTCTGAGTCATGAATCGTCTCGAGAACCTGGCGCTCTGCAACTGAAAGGCCTGCGAAATCCTCGGGCCGGAAGGGATCACCAGACCGATTGCTTGCTTGTCCGGATGCTTGGGCATCATGAAAGCCTGCGGGCGGCGCAATGGTCCCAATGGATGATTGAGGTGGCGGCATCGCCATAGGCGATGTCATACTCCCGAAGCTGGGCTGACTCTGGAGACTGTGAGCGCTGGAATGATGCTGAAGCCCTGGACCTGGCATCTGAAACTTTGGCAGCGTCTGCTGTCGCATCAGAAATTCTCGCTGCTGCGCCATATGATATTGCTCCTCCTGTTTTCTCCGCTCGAGGTTGTTTTGTTCTTCAGCAGTAAGGGTCCTACCAAAGCTTGGAAACACTCCGCTCAAGGGAGGTACAACACCACCCCCTCCAGGGGTAGGGCTGAATGCGCCAGCCTGAGCTTGCCCGTGTGGGATCCCTATTTGCGGTACCAGGAAAGGCTCGCGAGAGTTTCCAATACGTCGTATGAGCTGGCCGAGCGGCTCGAATTCAGGGTCCTCGACCTTCTTGACGCGCAGGTCAGGCGTGAAGAAATTAGCCTTGTACCAATCGTTCATTTCCAAGCCAGTGAATTGGCCCTGAATCTGGCCCTGAGGATCAAGGTAAACCCATCTCATCCTATCGGGCATTACCATCTGACGCGCTTGGACAGCTGGCTGCTCTGACACCCCTTGAGCACTGCCGAACGGGAGACCGCCGGTAACGGGCGTGAAGGATTGCGACCCTGCACCGGTTCCTATCGGTTGGGCATTTTCTGAGGTACTGAATGGACCTAGGGCACCTCGAGCAGCATCGGTCGATGGGAAAAGCTCCTCGAACATGCCGCGATTTGAGCGCATTGGGCTTCCGGCATCACGCACCGGTGCCTGCATACCGCCACGACCAATAGCTCCAAGGGGATGGCCTTGCATGGGGTCGCCTATAGTTGACCCTTGCTCATGCTCGTGTGATTGCATTTGAGCTTGCATGGCCGGGGGGAATAGCGAACCAAGCTTGCTGCCTCGGCCAACACTGCCGGTACTGGCGGGTCCAAACACGTTGTTGAGGCTAGACAGCCCTGGCGACTGAAGATCCCCCCCCATTGCGCTAAACAAAGAGTTTCCAAAAGCAGCTCCGTAGTTGGGTCGTTCACGATCAGGGGTGCCTGCCGAGGGCACAGCCGGCGCAGGCCATCCGGATAGCGTGCCAAAGGGGTAGGCTTTGGCGCCGACGCTCGAAGTCTGACTGCGATCGCTTCCATCGAATGCAGTTGAGCCGAAACCTCTTCCAAAAGACGCCATGCCAGCAGGCTGTTCGGCTTGTGAATTGTTCGGAGGCTGCTCACCAGCTCCTGTTTCCCTCTCATCCTGATGATGTCTCTCTGCAGGTGGACTTAGATACGGATTGGTCTCCGACGGACTGACAGGACCATTGTCATTAGGCTGACCACTAATGTTCAAGCCCGACATACCGAAGTCGCCCGTGGATCCTCTGATCGGAGTGCCGAGGACGCCTACACGATTCGCATGCGATTGGTTCGGTGTATCCTGCGCACCACCAAGAATCGCGCTCCCCGACAACTCATCACCAAACGGGTCTGTGTCAGTTCGAGGGCGAGAGCGCCACAATTGCTGTGCAGAATTATCCTGTCCCTCGCCGCTTTTGGAAATGCTATTGTCTTGATTCTCTTTGGGCATTAGATGAGCGAGCCGGCTGGTTCCACCGGTACGTTTGTCCCCCACGGCAGATGACGAAATGGCGGAATTCCCGAAACCTCCAAGCCCTGGAGTGGATTGGTTGGATGGCGGCCACAGCGAAGCCATGTTTGCATTGCCTGACGTACCAGATCGAACAGAGTTCCCAATCGGTAGCTTGGACGAAGCATCTCGACCCCCTTCATCAGTATCACCATCGTCCGGCTCGGATTCGCGCAACTCGTTTCCTTTACGTTGAAACCAGGGAGTGGGATCGTCCCGAGAGAATCTGCTAGTGACGGTGGGGGAGGTCAAAGCACCATTGAACGCGCTCGATTCTGACGTGTCACGCCGTCGGGGCCCCTGCCGAGTGGCCGAGGAAGGTGACGTGAGCCCATAGGCATTTCCTGAAGCATGAGATAAAGATGCTTTGCGCCCGTTGACGTTGCCTGCGTGGCCGTCTTTATTCTGTGGCGGGGGCTTGAGAGGGGAATTTATGTCCACGGAGAACGCCTGCCATGGACCGGTTAGCACGCGTCGCCTGATGATGTTTCAAATGCATGAGGGTATGCCGTACCTCTTTTTCCTCAGCCGTCATCTCTAGGAGACCCAACGGCGTCGTGTCTCCATTCTGATTCCAGCAAGCCCCGGGCTCTTGAGGCACATGATTGTCGTTGCCTTTGCCCCAGCCTCTGGGGTTGCCATCATTGACATGGGTTGGATCCCATCCGGATATGAATAGCCGGGTCGAATCATGTCCAGTCTTCTGACATTGAAAGAAATTTACCAGTTCATCTCTGGTGTACCGTGCAGATCCCTGTTCATTGACAGCAGGTTGATGATTCGACAGCTCTTCGGCGCCCGAATATTGAGCAGTGCTGTCCATCGCGGAGGTCGAATGGGTAGAATGGCCGATCGGAGTTGTGGAAGAGCGCCTGAGGGTCAAGGTGCCATTAGCCGAGCGACCTTCTCGGCGAGACCTGGTAAACAATGTCAGTAAGACGTAGTTAAGAAGGCAGTGCAGATGACAACGAAAGCTGTGCGGTGACCAACAGGAGAAACTCGATCATACATTATGCGTCACCCCCCACGCGTCCGCCCATGCGTGCGGGCCTGGGCAATGGGACCATGCATTGAGGCAGGGGTAAACAAATTTTTGATTCAGGAAGCAAAATCAACATGGGAGGCATCGCGATTTTCCGTGAACACGTAGGTCTATGGACGGAGCGATTTGGCAGAGACAAGGACTGCATCTCGCCGCGAAGGGGTCTCAGGGTGTAGTAGAGAAACGCACCAGTCACCGACAGCTCCCCTTCCATCATTTCTGCCAGATCTTGTATCGCGATGGGCATTCTGGCCAGCGGCGGCCGAGGCGAAACTCGAGGGAAGATTGGACGGCATATTGCTGGAACTTTCGCTCGAGGAGCTCTGGTCGTTCGCGTGTAGTCTGGCACGCAGGGACAGAGTTGGAGGACAGGAATTCAAGCGAGTGTGGAGGCGAATATGATGCAAACTTTAAGAGTATTGGCAAGAAACGCTTGGGCAGTGGGTAAGCAATGCAACAAGGCGATGGTGCGTAGGAAGACGGAGAACGCGTCGAAAGATTTGTGTAATAGTCTCGAGATGGCGATGTCGTGCAATGAGGTTCAGTTGCGAGCTTGCTGGTTCAAACCTGAGGGCTCGAGGTAGGGAAAGGCAAAATTGTCAATCGAGGTGCAGGTGTTTGCCCACCGGGAGCCAATCGGTGCTTCCCAGCGGCGGCAAGGGTACGTATTCTCTAGCTTGGCGGCTGACAGCAGCCAGACGGGACAGACGGTGCCTGTGCCCGTCACTTCGCGTACGCTGTTGTCCGCACTTTAGCCGTAACATTCACCACCCAGCCGTGCCAGCTCCGAGACACATGCACTCTCTCTCCCTCCCTGGAGAAACGCTGAGCCTTGGGTTGCACCAATCAAAGCCTGTTGTTACTTGGACAATACGTTGGCATGGACGGCATGTATTCATTTCATTAGAGCCGATGACGATGGCTTCTCTTCGTACAGGTGGTCCAGAGGGGGGCACCGGCCTTCGCAAAATCAAAGACACTGCACTCCTACACTTAAACATTCTACTGTTCCAGACCCAGCGATTCCCATAACGCCAAGATGCATCATTTCCCTGCCACCCCTCGCCCTATGGTGAGCAAGCTGCAACTTGACACGGTACAACAGCATGAGAAGACGGGCCACTCCGTGTAGGGGCTCAGTAAGAACTCGGCGTAGATAAAGTCTAGCGGGCACACCCATTGCGGTCGTCAACCATACGATCAGATACCCCTGTTCTAGTCAGCAGTGCGCTTGGCAAAAGATGGTCCTAGAAAGGCGCCAGTGTGCTCACATACAGACGAAATCTGTATGAGAAACAGCTTGAAGACTGTTTGGCTGTGAAAGGACGTAGCGTTTTCTAGTCTTCCGACGGGAACCTGAGGGTGGCCTGGCCAGCTTCGTTTCTGCCACGGCTGCTCTCTGCGTGACATCAGTGGCCATGACAACTTGAAATCCCAGGTTTTCCGGGATGGCATGCTGGATCTCCTGTGACGAAGATTTGTTTTCCAGAGCGCAATGCGATGTGAACAATCGTTCCCGAAGAAAAAGCGGCCAGCGGTGCCTCATGATGGGGAAAATTCCTCGACTTTCGCATCGATGCGTCACAGGCCTCTCACAAAGTGCATTTTGAATTTTCGATTTGCTCGATCTGCGGAACGAAGCATCATCTGGTCCCCCAGAATCTCGAACGCGAAGACATCCGTAGGTCCATGAATCGTGTGTTCAGGAACGACCTCGATGCGAAATGTGGTGCCCTCCTTGGGTATGACCTTGATCCCCCCATTTGAGGTGATGATGTCCATGACGAACTTCCGATCGCGTACGACAATGCCCTTGATGCCGACTCTGCTCACACAACGGCTTCGGACCACTTCGGCGAGAGCACCGTGAAATTCAGCACTGGCGAGCTTGGCAGCCGCCTCGGGTCCGCCTCTGTAGATGTCGCTTCCCAGTATTTCCCTTGCGTACCCTTGCCACAGCTTGTTGAGCGGTTCGTATGTTGCGTACTTTTGCCCTTTCCTCGGTACATCGCACAGACCGAGTTTGCGTCGGGCTCGGGAGGACAGTGGTTTAGGTCTTTGCTTGTCCCTCGATTGTCTGAGCTCTCGAGCTCTCCGTCTGGCCGTGCGTGCGTTGATGGCAGAAGCGGGAGGTGACGAGGGTCTGAGGTGAAGAGGTCGGTACTGTATTTTCTCGGTATAGATGCGATTGACGCTGTCGGGCGAGTGTGCGCGCGCGAGCAAATTCTGCGTGATTTGCTGCGACATCGAGGCTGACATGACGGAAGTGATGAAGGGTTGAGTGTGTGCATGAAAGGTATGCGCGACTGCGAAACAAGTGGGCGGAGTATGTTCTAGCGAGTGCCATATTACCTACCCTACACGGAAGCGGGAATCACATGGAGAGCCAGCAAATCGGATACAATGCATCCTAGCAAGCGATCAGCCATGAATCCGTATGATTATTAGCAATAGCTCTCATGAAATAGACAAAGTGGTATGTTCTGCTTCTGCAGGTATTCATCTAACTTACAAGTAATTACCTACTCGTTCGAGCAACAATCCTTGCGGGTCATCATCTGCCATGTGCCAGGTGCCATCAACCCTGTCACTCCAACGCGCCGACTCACATGCTGCTGCATCCCTCGGCTATTATGTGTATGTGCCCCCACACCAATGACGCTGTCTGTTCGCCCTTCCTTCCTCCCCTGGCTCTTCGACGACGGCCATCGCCAACAGCTAGCCCTGGGCTAGGCTCGACAAGAACGTCTCCATCCAACGAAGCCTCCTCATGGATTTGACGTCCTCAATGGCGGAGGGGGCTTGTGTCTGAAAAACAACGGCTTTATGCTGGGTCTCGCTGCACTTGGCAGGCTATCGACTCTGACCCACGATCAAGCAAGAGAGAGACCTGACAATATCGCTTTGAGAGATTGAACTGCTCCAGTCATGACTCAGAACGACGATCCAATCGAGCCAGCGAGCAACTCTGCGCCTGACCTTCAAATTCTTGGCGATGAGATAACCCTACAACCAAGTGGCTATGTCGAGTCTCGGGATGCTGCCCATGAGGGTAAAGAGGAGGCCCTCATGAACCAATTTGCTTCGTTTCGCGCCGAACCACTTCAGTACGCAAAAATAGTCTCGCGAAGCCACGGACTTGATACTTACAGTCCAGCAGGTTCCTCCGAGAGGTGTCGCTCTACGTATCCGGCCAGGGATGGCGTGCATACGACCGCGTCATTGGACAGCCCGTGTTTTATTCTGGCTTTTCCGAAAACATGAAGTCCATGGTTCTCTCGGCGCCGCTCCTTCAACGAAGAATAGCGCAGCTGGCCGAAGATCGCGTCGCGCTCGAGGTCGACGAGGGATACATCAGCAGAGAGGACAAGGACTTTGCCATCAAGCGCGCGCAACGTCATAATGTCCTTGAGAATGGTCTGCAAGAGGTCGCCGAGAAGCTCACCGACGATATGATATGCAAGATGGAGAGCAAGACATTTATTCGCGGAGCTTACTACATGGTTACGCAGCTCCTGACGCGCGCCTACCATCAGGGTATCCACGTATCCAGCGAAGAGGTTTTGCGCCTGAGGAAGGTGGCTGATCTGGCGGCTAGAAAGAAGCAGAGCATTGTGTTCTTGCCCAGTCATAGGTCGCATGTGGACTATGTTTCGCTTCAGCTCATATGCTATCGTCTGGGTCTAACTCTTCCCGTCGTCGTGGCCGGAGACAACCTCAACTTTCCCCTCGTCGGAAGCTTTCTGCAGCACGCCGGCGCCATGTGGATCAGAAGGGCCTTTGGCGACGACGCCCTGTACACGACGCTGGTACAAAGCTATATCGACACCCTCTTGCAGGAAGGTTACAACTTCGAATGCTTCATCGAAGGCGGTCGTTCCCGCACCGGGAAGTTGCTGCCTCCCAAATTCGGTATCCTCAGCTTCATTCTCGACAGCATTCTCTCCGGACGTGTCGACGACGCCATAATATGTCCCGTCAGCACACAGTACGACAAGGTGATCGAGACGGAAGGCTACGTCACGGAACTCCTGGGCGTGCCCAAGAAGAAGGAAAATCTTGCCGACTTCCTGTCCGGGGGCTCGTCCGTCCTTTCGCTCAAACTGGGAAGGGTAGACGTCCGCTTCCACGAGCCATGGAGCTTGCGAAAATTTATCGACGAGGAACTATCAAAGCTTCCAAGAATACCGACGGGCATGGACACGGACCACGGAAACCCCGATGTGCGCCAGGCTCGCGAGAAGATTCTGAGGACAATGGGATACAAGGTTTTGGGCGATATCAATGCCGTGTCCGTGGTGATGCCCACTGCCCTGATCGGCACGGTGCTATTGACCCTGCGCGGTCGCGGCGTTGGCAAGCAAGAACTCATTCGCCGAGTCGACTGGCTCACAGCTCGCATTCGGGCCAAGGGTGGTCGCGTGGCGCATTTTGGCAACGTCCCTACTTCCGAGATCATCAGTCGTGGGTTGGACGTCTTGGGTAAGGACTTGGTGGGCGTCCTGGATGGTCTCGCAGAGCCGACGTACTATGCCGTGGATCGCTTTCAGCTTTCCTTCTACCGCAACATGACAATTCATCTCTTCATATACGAGGCGCTCGTCAGCGTATCTATGTATACGCGCGTCAAGCGAGGAGGGGGCCCCTCGATCCAAGACATGCCGTATCAAGAACTGAAGGAGCAGGTATTCTTTCTATCATCCTTGTTCCGAGGAGAGTTCATCTTTTCCAACGCTGGTCTTGTCGCAAATCTGGACACTACGCTTCGGGGCTTGGAAGCCGATGGCGTGGTCCGACTGGATCGCGACGACAAAGGAAACATTACAGTCATTGGCTTGTCTGACCAGGAAAGGAAAGCCGGGCGAGAAAACTACGATTTTTACTGCTTTCTTATCTGGCCCTTTATCGAAGCGATGTGGCTGGCGGCCGTATCGCTAATGGGTCTGACACCACCACAGGACAGCAATGATGATATCTGGGTCGAGCTGGCAAAGGCCCAGAACAATGCTCAACTTGTACGAACGCGTGACCCCTTTCCCAAAAATTTGACAGGCAGCTAACTGGAATTCCCTTACGCAGCTCGGCAAGACCCTCTACCATCAAGGCGATCTCTCCTACTTCGAAGCCGTGAACAAGGAGACTCTGAAGAACGCCTATACCCGCTTCGAGCAGGACCACATCATCCACGTGGTCAAGTCGAAAGACGCCAAGATCCCGCCTCGCCTACACCTCGATCCATCATGGCGTCCATCCCGCGATCCCACCACGCGTGTCCTACTGGCTGAAGGCAAGCTCTGGGACTTTACCGAGAAGATTGCGAGTTCTCGTCGCGAGGGTAAGAACCGACGTGACGGGGCGACAGTAAGCACGCGGGTGCTGCGGTTGACGGATGAGCTGGGCGCCAAGCTTTTCGCGGAGACGGTCGAGGCCGAGGGCAAGGCCAAAGTGCCGAGCCGGCTGACGGCTGAGGAGAAGGAGGCTTTGAAGAGAAGTGTCAAGGCGGCGAAGAGACGGAGGAAGCTGGAGGGCCGGGCACATTTGTAGGATCAATCGTATTATAATCTGCTCCCTGTTTACTCTCAGCGTTTGTTTGCGCACAGGAGCACATATCAGACAAAAATTTCCTCCAAAACCTTCTTCTATTTAATGCTACATGCAACAGCTAGATTCCGGTCTGTCCTCGCCGCGAACAAGGCATGGAACATCGAGAATGAAAACGCTCTAATATGCAAAATTCTGGTAGGATGCGCCCAACAGGCCCCAACACTCTCTTAAACAATACCATCGCCGCTCTATGACTCGGTTTGTAGGACAATGTTGTCAATGAGCCTCACCGCCGGACCACCAGAATGACCAAGGTCCTCTCCTGGCTGCGCCTCCTCTACCGGAAGCATCTTGATGGCACCACTCAGGACGGCACCCTTGGCTGGATCGACCTCATTAACCTCCTCCAGGGAATCCGGATCCGCCAACGAGATATAATCGATCTCGAACAGCACCCTCTGGCCCGGATTCAACTCAGCCTGGGCGGCCCTTGTCAATGCACAGACTTGATGGGCAGCGTCCAGTATCGACGCACGATCACGAGCGCCCGTCTCGTACACGGCCCTGGCCGCACGAAGCGCCGTGTTGAGAACGATGGCGACACTGCGTCGACGAGGGCCGAGATAGACGTTTCGCGAGCTGAGGGCCAAGCCGTCGGGTTCTCGCCGAGTCGGGCAGACAACGACATCGGTAGGGAGCATGAGATCTCGGACCATGCGACGAATGACGACGGTCTGCTGGACGTCCTTCTGGCCAAAGTAAACGCGGTCAGGCTGGACAATGTTAAACAGCTTCATGCAGACGGTAGTCACGCCGCGGAAGAAGGTAGGTCGGGTGCTGCCCTCCAGCAGCTCGGCCACGGGCGTGACGGTGACAAAGGTGCCTTTGCTGTCGACAGCTTGGCCGGGAAAGCCAGAGGGATACATGTCCTTGGTCGTCGGGGCAAAGACGGCGGATATGCGGCCAAGGTTGGCGCCATCGTCGGCTAATTGACCATCGAGTCTGGCCAGGGCGGCCGTGTCTCCAGGCCATGTCACGGGATACGAGTCGAGGTCTTCGTGAACACCGAACTGGGCAGGATTGACGTATATGCTGACGATGACGTGGTGGTTTTCGCGGGCTGCGGCTCGCACCAGGGCGAGATGACCCTCGTGCAGGGCGCCCATGGTGGGCACGAAGCCGACGCTCCGGTAATTGATGGTATGGGGTTTGCGCCATTTGCGGACGGCGTCGATGGAGCGAAGGACCCGGATGGGAGAGGAGGGGATGGTCTCGACGGTCGAATGTATGGCCCGCACGCTGGGCGGTGACGACGAACGCGTTCGGGCGAGAAGTTGGCGTGGTGCCATCATGATGGTCGAGTTTGGCAGCCGAGTGAGCCGGATGAGTATGGAAGAATGATGACAGGTCTAGCGGGGGAGAAAAGCCGTGGCTGCCATTGTCACGGCCCGGTGGGCGCAGGGACCTGTGACGAAGGCGAAAATTTTGTTTTCGATGTGTCAGATGAGGGCTGCTTCGTGATGGTTTCTGCCGCGGAGTTTTGAGGATGACCTCGGAGGAAGCTGTCACGGACCCGCTCCGGAGCTTTGAAGGGCTGAGTCAGCATTCGTTTCTTTATGAAGAAGATTCATCGTCATCTCGAGCTGTTATCACCGACAGGACGACAGTCAGAGCTTGGTACATTGGCATCTACACCCTGCAGAAATGCTTGAATTGAGTCATGGCCAGAGTGGGATGTGCTTCTGGGCGTTGGTTGCTTTGGCAGTGAGGGGAAGACATTTGATGCCTCGGCACCACAGTTTTGACTTGTTCATTTCCTCATTTGACAACAAGTGCCTTGCAGCTTCGCCATTGAGACTAAACTTGCTATTGGAATTGTGTTGAAGCTCTTCACAGACCGTCATAAGCCACGTTGATGTTTCAAATTCACCATTGTCCAAATTCACCTCATGGCCAAAGGAGGGTGCCAGTGATGTATAATCAAGCCGACCTCCACAACACGGTCCCGGTGACGACGGTAACACTCGGAGATGCGCCTTTCATGACCGATGGTGGAATAAAAGCCAAAACTGAGGAGACAAACGTGCATCGGGCACTACAAACGCTTTGGTGGATACCATCCGCGACGGCTCAGACCGGATCATCTGCGGGGCCTCTCGCCATCAGAACGAGAATCTGCTCGGATGCTGCGCCTGGAGACGAGCGGCAGTCCGTTTCTTTCCGTGTCCCCTGTCAGCAACCAGAGATAGGCCTTGAAGTCATCTCACCTTGACGTCGTGCCTGGATCAAGTAGAGATGAGACCTATACGTCCGGGGTCGTCGTGAAGTACTCAGCGTCC
Organism: Torrubiellomyces zombiae; assembly: GCA_018831705.1. Lineage (NCBI taxonomy): Eukaryota > Fungi > Ascomycota > Sordariomycetes > Hypocreales > Ophiocordycipitaceae > Torrubiellomyces > Torrubiellomyces zombiae. The sequence goes on from JADHZA010000226.1 coordinate 17,475, forward strand.
CTCTATGTTCACGGCGTGTGACTGTTAGGGCGCAAGAAGAGTTTGTCGAGGCCAGCGCGTTGTTGCTATAGCCAGCGGGCAGCTCAATATATATCCCATAGGCTGACTTTGCCGTCTTTGGCACCAGCGGCTATCCAATGTGCCGTTTTGACTTGGTGGAGCCGGCGATCTCGCACACTCAACTTACTGATATCATTCACCTGTTTGAGCGACGTATTTGCATCAGAGTCATCTTCAGCGACGGAATCAACGCTTGAGAAAGCAACGGCATAAGCTCCTTCTTTGTGCCACTTGAGAACGGCCAACTCATTCAATGTCTTGCACGCGTAGACTCTGATCTTGGAGTCCCAGCCGGCGGTGGCGAATATCTTGCCGTCTGATCGTACACGGAGACTTTGTTGGCCGGCATGCTTCGTATTGACTGCTTTGATGGTGTCCGCCCACTCCTCATACCTACTTTGAGCCGTGGGTTTGTGTTGATCAGCAAGTGAAGAGAAGGCGTCCGTCAACAGTGATTTGCCTGTCCCGTGAGGTGAGGCGCGCATTTGGCCAGCTTGCGTCCTTTCTTTCACACTATCAAAAATCTCGCGTCGAGCTAGAGGGATCGGGTGTTTGGCAATGATGGCGTCTGCGCTGGATGTATAGAAACATTGGCCGCCTGGGTGAACATCCAAAGAAAGAACGGGCTGAGAATGGGCCTGTGTGCGGTATGTCATGGCCAATTCGCCAGTCGCTTGCAGCTGGTGAACGGAGACGTATCCATTCTCAAAGGCCGCGATCAGCGTCAGCTGCTTGTTGTGAGACAACAGGGACAGGGCCATGGCCATGCCATTGCCTGATCCTGGCTTCACCGTGTGGATGCGTGACTGTTTAGGCAATGTGTAGATATCGATCTGAGCCAGTTAGAGTCGAGGAATTAGCCATGTTGTGGACGTGCACACGTACAGCTTCTGAAGCCAATGTGTTGGGAACGGCAACGAGTAGTTCGACTGATGAATCGCTCTCGAGCGACGGGGTACTCGCGTCGACGAAGCAAGCCGCGAAAGTACAAAAGTTCATCGTGTTGACGTCCAACAAGTGAAGAATCCATGGCTGCGGTCGAGGGGCTGAGGCATTGTCGAGAGGAAGAGCTGTGCTGAGATTGGATTCCTCCTCGGCAGAAAGTTTCCAGACGATCAACTTGTGATCCCGCCCATGTCTATAGGACGGTTAGTCTGATCGAAAACCAAGCTCTCAGAAAGCAAAGGGCGGCAGTGGACTATGGTCAAAGGCATGAGATAGCATTGGGCGTACGTTATGATCTTGTCATCTCCCCAACCGAGGATGCCGAGGATGGAGTTCTCATGAGCCCGCCACACGGCTCTCGGTCGCATGATGGTGAGGTCCCATAAAACGACGAAGCCCTCGGCGTCGCCTGTGGCGAGACGCTCATTGTGTCTCAGAAAGGCTGCGGTGTGAACGGCTGCTTTGTGACCTCGGAGGATATATTTAGGTTCTGGCACGGCGTTGGCCATAGTCAAGACGCTAGACGGGCGCTGCTTAACATCACTAGTGATGCAATCATAGGCGCGTCTTTCTCATGGCAATGGTGCTTAGGCGTTCATAATGTCCATAATGTTCGAATGGACGAAGCTTTCGTCTCTTACAATCGTGTTTGGAAAGATGTCTTATAAAAGTGGAGTCACGTGTGCCTGGGCGGCAACCTTCCTGTTTACTCGTTCCTTGCGATCGTTCAATGATATTTGCGATATTCTTGTCTTCTGATGTCCTTGATAATTCATTCAGAAATCCATTCGATTGAATACTTGGACTTGGGGTTTTCATTGGTTACCGCTGAAAGCTGCTCTACAATATATGACCAACACTTTCCGTGATTCATGCGCGCCACAGGGAATACATTGCAGGGAAAAGCGATCCATTGTTCCTTCGTTGCGGTAATCACCTGTGACTATGGATGAGCTGCGTTCTTGGAACAGAACACTCTCTGTGACGATAGGGTACCGAGCGGAGGGCGGGAATATCGAAATGTCAGCTTGATTCGGCCAGCTCTTCTGACATACTCTGCGATGCATTCCCTCTCAGAATATCCTGTCGAGCTCGAATCCAAGCAGATGTCGCTGATCGTGCTACATGAGCCAGATCCTTGGAAATCCCAAGACCGCCCGGCATGATATGACAATGTCAATAGCTGTCTAAGCAAGGACGCCTCCATGCTTATTGACGCTATGTGTAGTTGAAAGCCGACCCTGACTCTGAAAGTCGGACCGTCGTCTTTTGTGTAATGGACGGGGTGGACACCAAATTTGACGGAAGTGCCGTATGCATCCTAGTGTGGTTGCCTGGTTGTCACCAAAATGAGAAGAGGACTGCCCCCCGATGGTAAGGCTGTAGCATCATGAGCCAGATGAACCATCTCCGGACTTAAAGTTCATGCTGTATCCGCCCGACTGCTCATCCTTGACCATTTGGAAATTGTTGGTGCTCAGCCCAAACGGCTTCAGGATGCCATCGCCCAACTGCCGCAGCTTCCCCCACATCTCCGCCATCTCCGCCTCCTGGGCTGCCTTGGTCCTGGGAGGCAGTGCGATGAGCTGAGCCTGCACCGTCCGCCTATCTGCTGGACCGAGACCCGACATGGCCGAGAGCGTCTTGTAGTCCTCTTCTGCGCCGGAGAGGTTCTGCCATCCACCAGCCTCCGATCGGGCCCTGGCGCGACGAAGCAGGGCCTTGCTGCGGATGCGTAGAATATCCGCCGCGCGTGATTCGGCCGGTGTCGGGGCAGGGGCCGAGCGCGACGCACCGGCACTCACGATTTCCACCTCGACGTCGTTCTCGTTCATCGGCTGGGGTGACTTGTCTGCATCGTTGTTGGACTCTTGATCGGCGTATTGCTTCTCCAGCTCAACGAGACCATCCAGGGCAAGGGTGGACATGGTGATGGCCTCTTTCCAGTTTTCAAGCTTGAGGTGGCAGGCAGCCATGTTGCTCTGCAGGACGGCGCGTTCGTAGGGGAGGTAGTTGGGACATAGAGTCGTGGCGTGTTCGTAGCGATCCAGGGCATCGGTATAGTGTTGTGCGGTGAAGAGGGCGTTTGCTTCCGATTTTAGATTATTCGAGTCTCGAAGGAGAGCCTATCTTTGATGTCAGCTTTGTATCGAGGATTTGATCTGCTGCAGCTTGTTACTGTTGGGGGAGGACTTGCTGCTTCTTCTTGGGGCGTGAATCGGATCGGCTCTGAAGATCTTGGTGTTAAGGGCGGTCTTTCGCTGGGGGTGCCTGAAGGGGGGCCGCCATTGACGGAGGCGCCATTCATGATGGAGACTGCATAGAATACGGAGATGAACGGTCTTGATAGTCGGAAGATGCGTTTGGCGTCGATATGCGCGGACCGGGACTTGTAACGGTAGTTGAAAGTGATGATGGTGGTATTGGCAAGTAGTCCAGGTAGTATGGAAGATGGGGAATTCGTGCTAAATCTCCAAGCCTTGGTCCTGGAGGCGTGTCCGGCACAGTGGGGTGGAGCCTGCTAAGCAAGCCATAAATAGAAGCCGAGCGTGCCAAGCTTGAGTCAATGTGGAATAAGCATCATACAATGGGCCTACAACCTGCATTCCATCTCACGCCATACTTTGTACGAGAAGTCTAAATTAAGATGATCTACTTCAGCCGTACGACGTCTAGAATAAATCTTGAGGCCTCCCCAGGCACTGAAAGCAGAGAAATTAGGGCCTCCTTCCATATCCGATCGCTCATTCAAGCCTCCGTCTTACATCCATGTCGCAAATAAGGACTGACCTTTATTACTGGCCAAGTCCGGATTACGGGCCTCTGATCTGGTATCAACTTGGGACTCGCCCATCTAATTGTCTACACATGTATTACAAGCTGTTTCTTTGTATAATATTTGTGACTGGCAGACTGTATGGGGGAAGATGATTCCATGAATCGAGGCCATGTTCAATGTTACATGTACCTACGAGACTCTTTGCTTGCCCTGCAAAATGCCTTCATGTGTTTCAATCGATATGCTTGGATATTGCTCGTCAACGTCTCCATATGATGCTCCGAGCCTGATTCCCGTATTCACCTCGATCGATGTAATAGAAATGTGCCTAAAGGCCCGTCAACATGTAGCCCACTATATGTACGAGTTAGATACTGAAGGAAAGATGAAATATCGTGCATAGGCACTCCAGCTCCGCATATGTACGTGCAGCATGCTGATGAGAGAAGTTTGATCGGATCCATGTACTAGATCTGGTATTAACTTGTAAGACTTGAATTCAGTATGATTCGCGTTGTAATCAGAGTGTTGATACGATCAATGGATATAAAATGCAGCAATGCCAGCATTTTATAAATGAAGAAGACATACACAGGAGAGGAATCCTGGCTGTATTGAAACGACGAAATCAGCGGACGATAACAGGCAATCTCAGCAAGGTCACACCAGTCATGCAGTGTGACATAATATCGCATACGAATATCGTTACTCCTGGTCGAGTCCCACCGCCAGGCTCGTCCTTGCACCAAAAAATGTTTGCATGAACCGCATAGAAGAGTCGACCATCCAGCTGCCAACCAGTAGAGCGGTATAAAACGATTCGTCACTTGCAGACGCATTCAAGCTACTGATCTTCTTGTTGGCGAACCAGCTGGACGGGCGCGTTTGGGGCTTTTTCATTGGGTCAGTTCACCCGAAACACGGGCTGAGAGACGTCACCATGGATCGAAATCGCCATACTACCTGCGATGGAGCATTTGACGACGTGGCCTACTGGTCTCAGTCTGTGTCTTGCATTTCAGCTGGGCTGTTTAGCATGATTTGCCGAACAAAAGTTCATGGTTGTCCTGATTGAGGTAGTCGTTTAGGACTAGATCGGGATCGAACGGGATGGGTCTGGATAAGGCTGGCCTTGGTTCTTGTTGGGATCAAATTGATGGATTTTTTCCATATTAATCCATGCCAGTTCATGGTCTTTGACCTGAGCTTTTAGTTCTGAAGTTAGATGTACATGTACTCTCCAACCGACAATACGAAGCTGATATTCGTCTCCGCCCAGAACATTGGAAGAAAATCAATCTACGAATTATTTCCCCTACGCTATTAGGCTGAACCCCGTGGATCTTTTCACAAAATGACTGCCAAGATTGCGGTCAAGGGCGGATCTGCTCGTTTCTTTGGCTTCGATATGAGCGACTCACGGGTCCGAACGTTCTGGGCCATGGAGCTTCTCGAGGTGATCTTCTTCGCCCGCAGCACAATAATTCTATTCTACCTGTCGGAATCGAGGACACGGGGAAAAGCGGCGCAGGGAACTGATACGGTCATCAAGTCTTCGCTACGTGCATGTGGACATACTATGAGCTTTAGGATGTCGGATCCTGCCAATTCAACGGCAACAGTCCCGCATGCAACAGCCAAAGACACTGTTACGAGCGTGTACGCTCTATGGAGCGTCCATGTCTGGTTCGCCTTGGGCTCGATGGCCACGATTGATGCACTCTGGGTCGTGGCCACTCTAAACCATAGCATCATCCGGAACTGGCACTTTCACGTGAGCCTGCGCATGATGGCCGTGGCCTCGATCATCTCGTTCGTCTTGTACATGTTTTCACAAGAGGATCCATCCGTATACACGTTTCAAGATTGCGCACGCTTCCTACTTCTCGCTTGCGTCTCGTCTTGTACGACGTGCGTGCTGTTCGGCCACCTCCTCTTCAAGATAAAGACACCCCCACCGTTGACGGCTGTCAACGCCCATTTCGGGTCTATCCAGAAGTACAGCGACAGAATGAGTCGGTCAGCTTGCGGATGGCAGCCAGCCATACTGGCCACAGTGGTCATTGGCGTTGTATCGATACTTCTGGTTGCCATTCTGCCTCCGAAATTGGCCATTATCACCCCTCTGGTGGCCATCACCTTTGAGGTAAGAGAAGCTTACCCCTAGTGATTAGATGGAATTTGGCGCTTGTTCATGCAAGACGTTTGTCCTTACGTTCAGGGGAATGGGCAGAAGTCCCGAGTACACCTTGAGCGGCAGTGCCTTTGTTCAGGCCGTGACCTTTTCGCACTGGGGCCTTTCTCAAGTCTTGGCGAGCCCTCGCTTGAACCTCCCTCCATGGGTGTTCTTGGCTCTGTTAGTGGCGGGACGTCTCCTGCTGGACATCCATCTGCACACCGGTTTTCGTCACTATCCCGAGCTTTTGTGGGCACGTAGACGGGTTCTTATCTCTACTCGGAGTCTGTTGAAGATATGTCTCGGCTTGCTGACAATAGAGTACTTGGGATGTCCGGTGGTGCCTTATTTCAAGTTGATTGTGGTACCATTGTGGTATTCGCTAAGCGTCGTTGGGGTTGCGGCCCCGGCATGCTACGGTCTCGCGTTTGGGAGGCTCAAATCGACCTCTGCGTGAATTCAGAGAGCAGAATAGACTGGTGCTGGACTCTACCAGGGTCTGTTGTTCTATCATCGTCGTCAGTCGAAAACGTTACTGCCACCTAGATTCCCAGCCTCGCTTTGTCGCAGGCTCAACGAAGCCCTAGTGCCTGATGAAATAAAGTGCTGCGACATTCTGGGTGTAGGCATTGATGGCACATGTCTAGCATGAGTTTTGTACAATGAGAAGGAAGAAGCAAAGAAAGACAATGACTGCCGACACCCTCGATAACCAGAGTGATGTGCAAAAGTCAAAGATTACCGCGCATGGTGCTGCGTACAAGTATTGGAAGAAGGGAAATGCGGGGCGTGCTTTTTCCTTGACGAGGGGAAAACTTCATGTCATTGACTCATCAATACACACTTTCCTGCCGCTCGTCGGACCCTGATGTCGTTTGTTGCTCCGAGAATTCACCTGAAAGTCGCTGCTGTTTGTTCGTATCAAATCACTCTCCATCATACAGTTGCAGTTTGAGTCGGGACAAGTCGACGCTGCACCACGCTTCAGCTTCGTGCCTGGGTGAGATTTGCATCTCAAAACATGGCGCCTCGCACCAAGTAAGTGGCCGTCCTCAGTCCCCCTTGACGGGGTCTCTCTGTAGCCGAGATGAAATGAGATGAGAAGATCAGAGGGACAAAGCTAATTGGCCCTCAGCTTCCCTCCCGTGAGGGCCTGTCTGTTCGACATGGACGGCCTTCTGATCGATTCCGAGGACATCTACACGCTGTGTATCAACCTGATTCTCGACAAATACAACCGACCCAGGATGCCGTGGTCCATCAAGGCCAAACTGCAAGGTCGGCCCGGTCCCGCTGCGAACCAAATCTTCCGCGACTGGGCCCAGCTGCCCATCTCGGGCGAAGAGTACTTCGACCAGCTCTCTACGCTGCAGAGACGGTTCTTCCCCACGGCCCAGCCACTCCCTGGCGTCATCACTCTGCTCAACGACCTGGACCGGACGGGGAAGACCGGTGGACAGCGCGTGCACATCGCTCTCGCCACGAGTTCTCACGCGGGAAATTTCGCCCTCAAAACCGCCCACCTTGAAGATACCTTTTGCGTATTCCCCGAGAACAGGCGCGTCAAAGGTGACGACTCGCGTCTGGGAGCCGGTCGTGGAAAGCCGCTTCCAGACATCTTCCTCGTCGCTCTACAGACCATCAACGAGTCTCTGCCGGAAGGCGAGAAACCCATCGCGCCGGAGGAATGTCTCGTCTTCGAGGACTCGGTACCGGGCGTCGAGGCGGGTCGCAGGGCGGGCATGCGTGTGATTTGGTGTCCGCATCCCAAGCTAAAGGAGGAGTTCACGGGGCGCGAGGAGGAAGTGCTGGCGGGACGAACAGGGGAAGGGGGCGACTTGGATATGCACCAGGTCGGGGAGCTGAATGATGGATGGGCCGAGTATCTACCCACGCTGGAGAACTTTCCTTACAAGCGGTATGGGATCACGGTCGCGAGCGCAGAGACGGCGTCATGAATGTTTTGGTAGGTAGTCAGTCGTACCATCTGACGATTAGTGTTTATAGAGATCGCTCGAGGATAGGCCTCGAAATCAGCATGCTCGTTCTTGTGATGGCGGTTACAATATGGTCAGACATTGGAACCTTGGCCTAAACGAAGCATGGGGACCTGGGTTCTGCGACAACGTCTGTGGTTTACGGTGCACCGCATTCTCCCTGTGCGAGGCCCATAAGAACGTGTTACGACACATAATGGAGAGCCGTCCCTTCTCTCCCGCCCGAGGTATGCTTTGATGCGAGCTTCGCCACCATACACGTATGGATGCACGTCCATGATGTGTACATTCATTGGTTAAGCCACCGAGACGCGGAAGGATGAAGACCCTTGAGACATGTTCAGAAAGAGGTGAAACCGGCTCATCCCAACCTCAACTTGTTCTGCCCGATGGCTGGGCTACCAACCGTGCCAACATATACCGTTTTGTTGGTGGGCCAATGGTTCATCCACGTCTCAAAGGACTGCATTGTCACGAGGTCTGCTATCGGCATAGACTGCCGTTTGGATGCCAAGACTTTGTGATATCAAAACCACAACGCGGCCGAGAGCTGAGTCTAAGCCACTTGCAGCAAGCACACTCGACTCACTGATTGGGTGATCCGTATCCTGCAACGGCAGACGCAGAAGCACATGACGGTCATACTCTGTTTCACCCGAGGGGAATGTAACATGTGTGGAACCGAGAAAGAGTTACCGGGTTGAATGATTACCATGTTGAACCCTGTGAGCAGCAGCAGCTCATAATACCCGGACCTAGCATGGAGGAATCCCTCCCCACGTGGCCACGCGCCGAGCATCAAGTCCAGTACAGAATCCACGCAGACACTAGTTCACCTACTAACTCGCTGACCCGGATCCGATAAGTCGGTGTGCGTGCCGTACGTGCATAGAGCATACTCCGTACCGGGTCTCCTGTGCACTGGGGACACTAGGGATCGCTCCCCCGGAGAAGCTAAAATGTCGAAAACGTTTCCCTTAGCCGATGGTACTAGTTAGGAATTAACCTTTGCAACGCACCGACTGGATCCCCCCCCGCAGATGGCGTTTTTTGGGCAGAGAAGCCTATCCAATTCCAGTAGGGCCGGGCCAGGGCGCCACATTCGTCGAGGCCAACGCAACGGCAGAAGCAGTTTGCAAGCAGGAAGCTCAACGTTTCCTCCCGCCGTATGTACGCGTTCGCCGAGGCGTGAGGCGCTCCAGAAAAGATCGCAACGGAGATGACAGCCCCGTCTTTGCTCAGTATGGGGTCCGAAGGGGAAAAAAAGGAGGAATGAGTTACGTGTTGACGGAGAACCAGACGGCCCAATCAAGCTCCTCGGTGAGCATATCACCAACTGAGACATATCTATGCACCAGGAACGCTGCCGCGGCACTGGCAGTCATGGATATGGGGAGACAACGGGAACGGTGCTTCTCCTCCGGAGGACGTTGCGCGGAGACAAGATTGAACGACAAGATTGCACATGTGCCATTTATAACACGTCGATTTTTGCTTGAGGGGCTCGATCCTTGGCCGCGGCGGCGAGCCACTTCGACGAACGTTCACGCCACACGTCAACTCAAAAAAGTAAGTATAAAAAAAAGGTGTGAGACAACCGCTGTCCCGGACGGCGAACCGTTGTCCTAAATCCCGTTGGGGGCCGGCCGCTATCTGTATGTAGTACGACCAGAGGCGCATGGGCCCCCTAATGCAGTTCGAAAGAGGGGGTTTGATACTTTTTTCGTTCTCTTGTGAGGACCTGGCTGAAGGTACGGCGTATACATGAAGCGGGATATACAAGATCGTTTCTTGGATGAGGGAGCATAAGAGAGTGTCGTGCCCCCTTTCCCCCGGCCTTGTGAGGCCCGTTCCGGGGAGAGAGTGGGACAGGCTACGACGTGAATGCGATTGCCCATTCACCTCGTAAGGGCAACCAGGACGAGCCGTAAAGGAATCGTGACGCCTTTTTTGTCCTTTGTTGTCGAGAACATGCGTCTTTGCACTGCTGTATGGCTCTCGGGCTGCCTGCTGCTTGCTTCAGCCTCGCCGATTGTGCCCGGGTACCCGTTCATCAACTACGATGCCATTATCGTCGGCGGCGGCCCTGCCGGATTATCAGCCTTGAGCGGGCTGGCTCGGGTACGACGCAACGTACTTCTGATCGATTCGGGCGACTACCGAAACGCGCCGACGAGACATATGCACGACGTGTTGGGCTTCGATGGTAAGAAGAAGGAAGCATGGCCCGTCGCTCTGGGGAACTCTCCACGTTAACTTTTGGCAAGGTGTCACACCAGCGTATTACCGCTCAGCCGCTCGTCAGCAAATCTCGCACTACAACACGGTCTCGATGCGGAACGGGACCGTCAGCGCGATCCAGCCGCAGCAGAACAACACCTACTTCAGCGTGACCACGACACTGGGCGGCAAGAACTCGGTGGTGCTGACGGCGCGCAAAATCATCCTGGCGACGGGTCTGCGCGACATACTCCCTTCGACGCCGGGGATCCGCGAGAACTGGGGCCAGGGCATCTACTGGTGTCCATGGTGCGACGGGCACGAGCACGAGGACCAGCCGCTGGGCTATCTGGGGCCGTTGACGGGGGTGCCCCAGGCGGCGTACGAGATACTCACGCTAAACCGGGACATGGTGGCCCTGGTGAACGGGACGGACACGGCGGCGAACCGGAAGAGCCTGAATGCCTCCAACCCGAACTGGGATACGTATCTGGCGCTCAACAACATCAGGATCGAGAACCGGACCATCGACCACATCGAGCGGGTCCTCTTCGGCGCCGATCCCCATGCGGACCCGAGCCTGCCCTCGGCGGCGGAACACGACCTCTTCCGCGTCATCTTCACCACGGGCGATCCGTTGTACCGGTCGGCCTTTCTGGCTAGCTTCGGCAACGAGCAGGCGTCGTCGATCGCCGAGGACATGGGCATCACTATGGATGGGGACAAGATCGGCGTGAACCCGGAAAAGGGGCTGGTGACGAGCGTGCCGGGCGTCTATGCCATCGGCGATGCGAATTCCGACAACATTACCAATGTGCCGCATGCTTTGGTTAGCGGCAAGAGGTCTGCCGTTTATCTGCACGGTATGTGATGCTCTTTCGCCGGGAGAAATGACGAGTGAGAAATATGTGGCTAACGTTTGGAAACCTCGTCTAGTTCAATTGGAACGTGAGAATGCCGCGATTCAGCTGGCAGCCGCGGGCGACAGTAAAGTCGCAAAGGGCAGCAAAGACGGTAAATCCAAGGGCAAGCGGGCAGCACAAGAGTCGCTGCGTTCACTGTGGGACCGGATGAACGGCGACAAGGACGACGTGTTGTATGCGGGCGAGTATCAGGAGTGAGAGCCTCTCCTCGAGCCCAATGGAAGGTTTGGGAGCGTCTAGGTATGGAGCCGTTGGAGGTGGAATAGGATTTGGTCACCAAGCACAGGGACACTTTAAGCGCATATAAACGAGCAAGGAACACGGCCTGATGGGAAAGAGATGTAAAAACGAAAAAAATCTTTCCTTTCTCTCTCTTTCTTCTTCTAAAACTAATTAATTATTTACTATATGAATTCCTACAGCTATTCTCTTCCATCTCATCAACGTTTTCCAGTCTCCTCGGTGCGGTGCATAAGACTACTAGTAGTATAAGCTCGAGCAGTGACGTATAGCTCTACAGCAGACACCAACCTACCCTTAAATTCCACACAGCATAGTTAAACCCAAATCCCCTCTGTGACGTCGCTCGCAAGCAGCCGTCCATTCCCACCATCAGCAAGCATCGAAGACCTTGATAACCCCCCCCGTAATGGCCCATCCCTCACTCACCCAACAAGTCCTGACCTCCGACGCCGCAAGCTACCAACGCGCGACGCAGTCGCGCTTCTTGGCCCTCGCAGCCTCTGGGCAGATCCCCAAGTCCATCTTGGGACGATGGCTAGCCAACGACCGGCTCTACATCCACAGCTACATCCGGGGCATCGGACGCCTGCTCAGTTTCCTCTCGCTGCCGGAGAAGACGGCGTCGTCCTCCGCGCACAGCCAGCGTCTGTACTCGTGGCTCGTAGATGCGCTGGTCAACATTCGCCGCGAGGAGAGGTTCTTCATCGAGACCGCCCGTCGCTTCGACTTGGACGTGAATCTGCCTGCAGACGAGGAGGGCCGTGTGTCGGCGGAGACGAAGCTGCAACGCTTTCGAGTTCTGTTTGACGGTATTGGGCCGAACGTGGAGGCCGGTACTCTGCCCTGGCTGGAGGGGGCTATGGTGTTTTACGCTACGGAAAAGTGCTACCTGGATGCGTGGACCTGGGCGCGCGATAGCCAGCAGGGCGACGGCGACGGAGGGGACGATGCGGATGGGGGAGCGCTGAGGACGCAGTTCATTCCGAATTGGACGGGGGACGAGTTTGCTGCCTTTGTGCGTGAGCTGGGTGATGTGATTGATGAGGCTGTGGCGGAGAGGCCGGAGGGCTGCTTTGAGAGAGCTGAGATTGTTTGGAGACAGGTCTTGGCTGCCGAGGAGGCCTTTTGGCCCGAGGTGGATGAGCAGACTGGCATTTCTGGGAAATAAACGTACTTGCTCTTTTTGGTACCGAGGAAATACTTCACAGGTTCTTCGCGCTGAACTGTTCTGCATACATTCGACAAATATTCTCCTGGGGTATCCTGAAAAAAAAAACAGACCTTGTTGACAACCATTGGAATTCCCAAAACGCAGACTTGATCCCTGTGATTTCCATCTCAAACATCTGTCGTCCTCTTTTCACCCTCCACCTCCTCCAGCTCAGCACCGTCCTTCTTCTCATCCCCGTGTCCATCCGAGCTGCGCGCCTCGGTCCCTCTGGCTGCCTGATGGACCGTCTTCTCGCCGACGGCGGCAATGGCATCCCCGTCATGCGCCACATCGAAACTCTTGCTCAGGTGTTCGGGCCCCAACACGGTCAACGCCATCACGTACACGTACACGCACGCCATGAAGATGCAGATGACCTTGCCGTACTCGTACCGCTTGACCCCGCTCTCCGTCGTCGGCAGGGGAAATTGCTCGCCCAGTCGTGCTTCGATGGTCGACGACGCAGACGAAACCAGGTTGCCGAGCTGGTAGGATGTGCCCACGACAAAGGTGCGGAAGGCACCGGGCGAGAGCTCCATGAGGTGGATGGGGATCACGCCCCAGGCGCCCTGCACGGCGAACTGCTCGAAGAAGGCGGCCGCCATGATGGAGTGATCCGTGACGAAGCTGTAGGGATAGAGGAGAGCGCCTCCGAGCACGCAACATACGATGATGCTCAGTCGTCGACCGACGGATTGGCTGCAGAAGCCCACGACGGTGCCGCCCAACATGGCGCCGAGATTGGCCACAACCTGCGTGACCGTGACGGCCGTTTTGCCAAACTCGAGCTGGTTCTCGAGCATGGTCGGGTATAGATCCTGACTGCCGTGGCTCATGAAGTTGAAGCCGGCCATGAGGAGAACGAGGTAGGTCAGAAGCAGCCAGTGGCGACGCAGAGCAACCTTTCCCTCGCTAATGAAGACGTGGCCGGCAGATTGATGGCCGCCTGTTGAATCGGAGAGGTGTGCCTCATGACGCATGCGCTCGCGTTCGCGGTAGACGGCCGTTTCGGGCAGCACGAGACGCCAAATGATGAAGAGCACGGGGGGGCAGGCGCCGAACCAGTAGAGGGGACGCCAGGCGTGGGAGGTAGTGTCGACGAGACCTCGGGCGAAGGCAGCGCAGAGCAGGTAGCCGAACGCGTACTATTGACGAGCGTAAAAGTCAGATCACAGCGAGACGACGAAACTGCGAGCAGGAAAGGACGTACCCCTTGTTGAAGGATACCGCTCATCAGCCCACGCGCCTCTTCAGGACAGTCCTCAAGCGCCGTGGCGGCAGCGTTGCCGTAGAGCCCGCCCATGGCGATGCCGAAGAGGGCGCGACAGGCGAGGAATTGGGAATAGGTATTGCAGAAGCCGGTGCCCTGTGAACCGACATACATGAGCATGGTGCGCATAGCGAACCGGGCGAGGAGAACCAACCAGCTCCAATGCGACAAACAAGATATTGTTGACGATAAACGGCCACTTCCTCCCATATCGATCGCTCGCAATACCAAACAAAACCGAGCCGACGGAGCGAAACATGAGGACCAAGGTGATGCCCCAGGTGATGTCCGTCTTGGACTTGCCAAACTCCTTGGCGAGGTCGCTAACGGTCAAGGAGACGGTGAAGAAGTCAAAGGCGTCCCACGTCTGTCCGGTCTCGTCAGCGATTCATCAGCGACCAAGCGGGCAGGGAGGGGGATTCATGTTACCCATGCGAAGAAGGCGAGGGCGAAGAATGCCCACTGCTGGGCGTTGAGGGTGGCCACTAGACGGATGGGATTGGGCACCTTGTGCATGGGAGGACGGAGCGAGGTCAAGCGCGTGACGAGGTAGCGGCTGGCGGACATGCCCTCCCAGGGCGTCGCTGCGCTCTCGTGGACGCTCATGGTGATGGTTGATGCTCTGGCTTGTTCGAGGTGAGGAGATGGTGAGGAGAGGGAGGAGGGGAGGAGGGCGAAGATAGCAGCAGAGTAGATGGGGATGCTACAGGCCGTTCTTGTCGTTCGGGGTCCTGCGGGCTAGCTACATCCATGCCTACATGTAGGTTAGTACCAGTAGTGTGTGCTCTTGTTCGGCAGGCAGCTATTCTACCATGGGGATCATCACCAGGTACAAGTATGTATGTAACCTTAGTGGGCCTTCTGTCTCGCCTCTTGGTGGGCAGATGAGCCCCGTGTGATGTTCCGTTGGAACTTTTTTTCTATCCTGCGAGGAGGACTTCCTCCTAGCTGCTTACATAGCTCCCAAACAAATATCTGGATCGGCGTGGGTAGTATTTCGCGATTACGAGCGCTCCGGGTTCTATTTCAGGAAGCGTTGCAGCCGTAACGTGCTGCATCTCGTACCTATGCAGAGTCTCCTGCGGGCGGCGAACCTACCGAGTACTGTAATAATACTGCAAGTATGAGATGTCTAACGGTGAAAAGCACCTGATTAGCCTCGATGAGCGGGCTGACATCATGGCTTGAGCCCAGCTCCCTTGGCCCCACCCCACGCCGTACCCGCCAGCCCCTCCCTTGCCCTTTCAGCCGCCGCCGCCGAGCGGCCCAAGCGGTACGGAGTACATACATACAAGCAGTGCCTGTATGTATGTGCGGAGTACTCCGTAGTAGTAATAATACAATGGCAGTGGAGTGGACCTCGGCAAACTTGGGCGCCCGTGGCGCTTCCCAACGTCCCGGGGTTGGGCTCGGCACTGCATCTCACCACGTAAAAGTATGGACCGTGCCACCCTTTGGTATTCCTCACCTCAACAGGTGCGTGTGCAACGTATTCCGGAGCCCAAGTCGCGAGTTTTGCCAAGGCAACTAATCAAGGTGTCGTCTGCATGCTCCGTATGTAGATGTGTGCGGAACTCCACACCGAGTCAGCCGGTCAGCCTTGCGTCCATTCCACACTTGTCCGGATACAAGTAGTATGTATTAATACTACAAGTACATACAGCGGCAGTGAGCCGGGCCAAATGAAGGCGGAGCCTCAGTCAGCGCCAAGCTTTCTCGGCAATCTACTCCCGGCCCGGCATCACCTTGCACCGAAAACACCAAAATTAACCGTCACTCACCCAAGCTCACCCTCGTCACAAATCGTCTATTCGTCTCACCACCGTGTATTTTTCTACAAGTAGTTACAATACCCATCTGCGTCTGTCTTGGCCAGTAGCAATGCAGCTCCGAACCCCAACCAACAAGAACGAGTGTAAAAGTCATTCGTACATGGCATGCCATGACCAAACTGCTAAAATATCGCCCTATTCGTCATTCCTTGTCCACCCCTAAATGCTCCGTCTTGTCGACGGTTCCATCTGCCTTGTCTCCAGCCTATGTGTCTCCAGTTTTCCCCCAAAGCAATATCCCATATTCCAGACTCCTCATGGAGCCAGCTTCCTGCTCGACTTCGTTGCCATGTTCCCTCCCCTGCCATCAAGATACATTCCCCCCATTACTCTGCAACCGGCGTCCCAACCGGAAACCCTTCTCTCTTTCAATATTTCTCCCACTCATGCAAGGGACACCCCCTACACGCCACCGCCCATGTATGCGGCCAGATCGTCCAGGTCGAGAAGTTGTCTCTCAAATGCCGCGCACAGCTCGGGCGCAGTCATGTCCTGCGCTGCCGCCTGGCTGTCGTGTGCCGCCATCACGCCGTTGGATGACACTTCCAAGGCCTGGTGCTTGTTTTCTGTCATGGTCGGCAAGGCGTGATGTCGATCGGCGACTGGGGGCGAGGGAGGGGCCGTCGGCGCAGCGGCGGAACCTCCATTGATGGTGGTCACGCCGGGTCGGCGAGGAATTGACACGGGAGGGACCATGACGGGAGACTCGCTGCCGCCCCGCGCCGAGCCCGACGCAGAGCGTGCGTGGAGCCTGCTCGGTCGTCCCTGGCCCTGGTGGTCATAATCCATGACATCTGGGTTCGTATCAGCGTTCGATGAAACCTCATCTTTGACACCGCCCGATGAGGCACGATGGACGCCTGCGGTAGGCGCCGACGAGGCCACTGCGTCAGCATGGAGTACCCTGTCCATGACTATGAGGTGCCTGAGCCAGCTGTTCATCAGCGGCCACCTGTTCGTGCCTTCTTCCATGAACCGAACCCCGTCCTTCACGATACGAGCTGCCGTCTCCACCGCATCAGGGGGCGTCAAGCCCTTGAGTGAGAGATAAGCTACACTAGCACTGGCAGTGAAGGACGAGAATAGCATCACGATAGGCAGGCAGGCTTGCTCGCCCTCTGCGCTCGAGTCGACGGCGATGAGAAGCGCCGTCGTGCTGTGACAGGCTGAAAGGATATGGTCGATGAGGAGGCGAGCGCGAGAGCTCGCGCGATACGACTCGAGGTCGAAGTCGTGTGTGACAATGTCCTGCAACAGGCGTCGGCGATGGACGAAGATGGTGGAGCAGTACAAGAGGCAATGGAGTATGGCGAAGGGCAAGCCGGAGCCCATGGTGATGTGTCGGTTGATCTGGCCTGGTTTGTCCACGAACTGCATGGGCAAAGAGGCACGTAAGTCCTCAATCTTACCGATGAGCTCGTCAAGGTCCTGTTCTCGATAGTTCTGCAAAGTGTTGCTCATCACCATGCCGACCACGTCACGCCAAATGGTGGCAGCCAGAACAATGTGTCCAAACTCGCCGATTTCACCAGCCGGGACATGGTTGGGAGAGAGGGTTGCGCGGTCGATGTAGCGTGGCATAGGCTTGGCGTGGACGGCGTTACCAAAGGCGAAGTTGATGTCGGTGCAAGGAAGGGGCATGTCGGCAGTATCGTGCACAGCCAGAGCGGGAAAGCGGCCCGGTGTGCTCGTGAGCAAGCAATCCAGCATGTAGACGAGCCAGAGGGTTCGACGGAAGGACTCATCCCGGAGGAATTGGTCCTCGCCGTCGAGCGAATGGTGGCTGTTCAGGATACGGTACATCTGAAGCATGCGGGCGGCCTGACCGAGGTAGATGTAGGCACGCACGGCGTTCCTGGTGCCCCATTCATGAATGACAACAAGGCTCAGGGCCTGAATATCGGCCAGGGTGGGCTGGTCGAAGTTTTGATTCACGAGGGCCACGGCCTTTTGTGCATAATACTCGGCGGCCAGGGTGTAGCTGCCATAGCGGCGGGCGAGGACAATCGAGGATCTACTTATACGGTTATTGGGGATGGTCTGGAGGAGATGAGAAGATTCGAAGCTCACCTGGAAGCGCAAGTCAAGAGCCCATACACAAGACTGGACTCAAGCGAGGCGCTCTTGAGCAGCTGTACAAACGAGGGCTTGTGAAATGCGACACAAGCAGGGAACGTCTTGGAGATGACCCGTTCGCACTCGGCAATGAGTTCCGCCGTCAGCCTGTGCCATCAAGGTCAGTCAGTACAGTTGGAGCCGAAATATTTTTATATATCATCATGAGAAACAAACCACCATCTCGCCCAAAAGGCCCGCGGCAAGATAATGGGGCCATTCAAACGAAGCGCGACAAGGGTTGCCCGGTTTCTGAGACCAAAACTAAATCTGCGTGTCTCGAGGCTGGTGGCAAAGAAGACCGGGGGTGGGGCGGAGGTGAATTACCTGGGAAGTGCTATAGATAGTGCTAGGGGTGCAGAGTGACTCAACAAATAGGGGGGTGAAGGGCGGCTAGGTCAGACCAGCGAACCGGACGAGACCAGACGAGATGAGACGAGATGAGACGAGGCTCGCGAGCGACGAATGGCGCGGAGCAACGGCAGGGCCAAAAGGGCGCCATGGGCACAGCGGGGGCCCGAAGCGCGGGGGATGAGCGGCATCTCGGGGGGTAAGGAAGAGAGGGAAGAAAAAGGGGGGGGGGGGGGGGGTTAA
>JADHZA010000227.1:0-35736 GCA_018831705.1 Torrubiellomyces zombiae
TCTAAGTTTCGCGCCTTTTCTTGCTTCATCGCAAAAGTAGTCGACGGCTTCGATAGACGCGCCTGGATAAAGGTCAGTGACTGAAAGAAGTATAGTAAAGAGCTTCGAGAGTGCAGGTTGTGCAAATATTGGCCGGATTCAAGGGGGGGCTCAAGTTTGACTTGCCGAGGACAACTCCAACTATACCCGGTCTCGGGCCATGAGGTTATAGAATACCTTGGACGATGAGAAAGTCTTCAGAAGTAGCGTTGACTTGTTTGAGGACTTGTTTGATCGACACAAATTGGATTTCTGGGGGAAGTCGAGGATGCATCTGTGGAGGCTTCAATGACTGATGGATGCACCAATTTGCGGACATTGCGAGAATGCATTTGTGTAGGTTTACAGGACGTCGGTCAGGCTATCGTTAGTACATAAAGGTAACTATGCTTCTAATCACGTGCTTACAGCATTTACTTTTCCTGAAATACCGCACCTTTAACCATCGTGCCTTTGTCTACCGTGCCTTGAACTGCCGTGCGTGCTGCGGAGTTCCTTCAGCTGTCGTGAATCTGGCTACTGTAGAGTAGATCTACCGTATCATAAGCCTAACAGAGTAGATACTCTGATGAAGTGTTTAAACTTAATTGAAAGAGCTGTAATAAGTTTAATTTTTTAGTTGAAACTGTTTAGATATGGTCAAACTGCAAAACCACTATACGTACGCCTCGAAATGATAGTCATGATACATGTAGTCACCAGAAATAGGCTTGTCCTGCTAGGCAGTCATGTCGAGCCGACGCCAACCTTGGATCCTTGCCTGACTTCTTGAAGCGAAGTTAAATCCCTTTTCAAACTCGTGATGAAGCCTGCCCTTGATCCAACCTGTCGTTTTGTACTACAAATATACGTAGTAGTAGGTGGATGGTAAAGGTATTAATACACCTGTGCGAGTGTGGTTGGCCTGGCACCAAGCCCCAGCGGGTTGGTGCGCCACACTGTCACAATGTCACAATGTCAAATGTGTCACACACACACACACAAGCTTCGCTTTATCGATAACTCATTTCACCCGATACCCCGCCACGTCGCGTAGCAGCGCCAGGCACTACCTATTACCTATTAGGCTATTACCTACCACCTACTATTAGCGGTTGCTGCCAGTAGCAGTTGAGTGATGACTTGTCCATACAATGCATTTGGATGTTGCTGTGCCTCCCCCTCCGCCTACGGGCGCCGGCAAGTAAACACACACAAAGACGCTAAAAAACAGACATCCCAATTCAACAGCTCCAAGCCTGCCCACGACCGTCTCGTCTCGTCACCCTTTTCCATGGCAGATATCGCTGGACACTGGACCGCACATTCCCTCCTTTTCCGCTGACTCCAGCTTTCGTTTTCATCCTCTCGCCTCGCCATTCCACAGCTCACGGCCCGCACCATCTCCATCACGCCAAGCGCGTCTTCCCCACCGGTCTTCCGACGCGATTACCGCCCCCTCGTGACGTCGGGTCAGCAGAAAGAACAATTGCTGCTTTGTCCCCAGCAGAGCGCGAAAGAAAAGCAAGAGCCGTCATTATACTGCCTGTCTGCTGAAAGACGAAACGAAACGAAGAAACCAGCCTGTGTCAAATACCACAGCTATTGCAGCGGGGGCTCGCTGCGTCGCCTGGCTGAGGTCGAGAATACTTACAGCTTTGCTCTGATCAGACGGAAATAAGTGATAGTTGTCGTGTCAGTCCTGTATGATGGAGAATTACCAAAAATTGGAAAAGGTGGGCGAGGGTAAGTTCCCCCCCCCCCCCCCCCCCCCCCGAGAAGCTATCAACTATCACGACGGGCTGCCCATCATCCCGCCAGCTCTCCGATCCTTCACGCCGCCCTCTTCGACGATGGAAACAAATCACATACTCATCGTCCCTCGTAGGAACTTACGGGGTTGTATACAAGGCTCGAGACCTTAAGAATGACGGCCGCATAGTCGCCCTCAAGAAGATCCGGCTCGAAGCAGAGGACGAGGGTGTCCCCAGTACGGCCATCCGCGAGATTTCTCTCCTCAAGGAGATGCGCGATCCCAACATCGTAAAGCTTCTCAACATTGTTCACGCCGACGGCCACAAGCTCTATTTGGTCTTTGAGTTCCTCGACCTGGATCTGAAGAAGTACATGGAGGCCCTGCCCGTCAGCGAGGGCGGCCGCGGCAAGCCCCTTCCCGAAGGCTCTTCGCTGCAGCTCGCCAAGCTTGGTATGAACGATACCGTCGTCCGCAAGTTCATGCTGCAGCTGTGCGAGGGCATCCGATACTGCCACTCTCATCGCGTGCTGCACCGCGACCTGAAACCGCAGAACCTGCTCATCGACAAGGAGGGCAACCTCAAGCTGGCCGACTTTGGCCTGGCCCGGGCGTTTGGCGTTCCTCTCCGTACGTACACGCACGAGGTCGTCACGTTGTGGTACAGAGCGCCCGAGATCCTCTTGGGCGGTCGGCAATACTCTACCGGCGTCGACATGTGGTCCGTCGGCTGCATCTTTGCCGAGATGTGCACGAGAAAGCCCTTGTTCCCTGGCGACTCGGAAATTGATGAAATTTTCAAGATCTTCAAGTATGTATCATATACACACCCTCTCCCCAGCTTCGACGCACGAGGAAGACACGGCTCTCTTGTCAACAACAAGCTTTACTGACTGGCTGCCTTTTTCCGTTTAGGGTCCTCAGCACACCAGGCGAGGACACTTGGCCTGGAGTGACGTCTTTCCCAGACTTCAAGTCGTCCTTCCCCAAGTGGACGCGCAATTACCGGGTTCCACTATGCTCCAACCTCGACGATAAGGGACTCGACCTGCTCGAGATGATGGTGGTGTACGATCCGGCGGGTCGCATCTCGGCTAAGCAGGCATGCAACCACCCTTACTTTGAGGATTACATAGGAGACCATCAGGAACGGGTTACACGCTTGAATGGTTACTACCATTAGAAAGAGAGCTTGCTTCCAGGTGTCGCTGATCTCTGATTCTTTGTGTGTCTGGAGTTCATTTCTTTGCCTCAATCCTTCCTCTGCACCGTGCAAAGGTATATACATCATGCAGCATCGCTTCTTTTGTCTTTCCGGTTTTTTTCATCAGTGTTCATTTTGGGCTTTCAGGATAGCGTGAGGAGAACGAGGGGCGAGACGTCGTCTGGGTCCGATAGAGCTAGTATATGATGTGACGGAATGCTTTCGCAGGCGAGCGAGACGGTAGTAACAAAGACGATTGATGGGTCATGGCGACACTGACCGCTGGAATGGTCATGAAGACGTGAACCCAAGTTTCTTCAACTAATCCCAAGATAAAGACGCTGGTCGAAACAGAGCCGTGACATGGTGAAGATGCACGTGATGTTCCTCTCGTCTTTGCGTGACGAAGCGCCGACATGCCCGTGTGCGTATCATGCCATTACGCGCCTTCATCAAGACGAAGTACATACCGAGCCGCCCGTGGAGAGAGGCCGTTGCCGCCGACGGACGGGCGGTTAGTGAAACGGCACGACCAGGGAAAGCCGTGATTACGAGACGGAGTATTTATGTATGTATGTACAGACAAACCATGCATGCAAGCGCTGGGCCACTTTCACGGCGCCTAACGTGCTTTCCGTACCTGCATAATCCCGCAGCTTCAGGCCCTTGCGCGATGCGTTACAGACAGAACCATGGTTGGCTATGTATATTCTGGGATTGTATTTTTGGAATTCCCCTTCTTCCCTTTGTGACGGATTGCGGCGCGCAACAGGCGCTTTCTTGCGTTTTGCGCCAAGGAAGGGACGCGGACCTCTCTATCTCTGTGATTTTAATTCACTAGCCCCGGGGGGCCGGAAACGTGAGGGGGGAGAGATAGAGACAAGGGAACCAGTGAATACGGGTTTTATCTCCCATTTCTTGTTGCAAGGGGCAAGCGGCTACCGTGCAGATTTACCCTATAGCAGCCGCACCGGAAGGATGAAACGGCCCTACTCCCCAAGGCTCTACCTATTTTTGGGGGACGCATGGATTTTGAAATTCCCGTATTCGAGTCATGATGGTGCTGCCCCTTGTGATCGCTGCTGGGGGTTCTGTCGACGTGGTTGGTCTGTCATATCATTCCATGTCATCAGAGTCATCGACCTGCCCGTGATTGTTCAACGCGGGGAAGGCTGCCTACCTAGGAATGCATGGAGTAAGGGGGCCGATGTGGCTGGATATCTACCCCAGGGCTAAAGCACATACATACGCTATAACGGGCAATGATCTGACGAGATGAGTTCGTGCTCAGGGAAGACAGGTTCTCGTCCTATGTTGCACGTACGAGAGATGGGGAGAAAAAGCATGGTGTTGTTGACGAGTTATATTCGGGCGTTTCTCCATGGTTGCTCCGGATGGGAATACCATGGCACCATGTCTAAGATGGGGAAGTGCGTATCTGAGTGGTAAGGAAAGGTTGTTGTTCATCCCGCGGGCAACGGAGTGGCTTGGACGCCACAGCCCCGGAGGTACCCGCGGGTCCAAGCCACCGAGGACCCGTTCCAGCGGGTGGCGGATGCGCGCCCGTCCATGGTTGCCCCGGTGGTGGGTTGTTTTAGGTTCTTATTTTCCTTTGGGCCTGTGTGTGTGTGTGTGTGTGTGTGTGTGTGACCCTTTTGTGTGTCTGCATCAAATGACATAATTCTTGTCTTCCCACATGGGACACTTGACGGTTCTCGCCGGGTTGAAGGAGGATTTGGTTATAGCCTTGTATCTGCCCCCCTCTTGACGGGCAGCATGATGGATGACGAGTTTGACGCTTTTTGAAGCTCGTCTGACAGACGGCATCGATGTACTACTAGTCACATATCTACATATCATACGGAGTACATACGGATAAATGCCTGTAAGCACGTTGAACTAAACCATCCCCCCCTGTAAACCTCTCGAGTGCGATCGTTTCAGATGGTTGCCAGGGGTTGGAGACACGGTCGCTTCCCGAGGGCGTTGCGATTCAGCTGGTCCTGGCACCGGAGAGCCCTTTTCAACATATGCACCTCTATTACGTGCATACGTATCATCGACCTGTCTGATCGTAGGACCGAGGGCAGTGCATCACATGCTGCGCTGCCCGGGCGCACGAGATGGACAACTTGCGTGGTGTCGTGCTTCATTGCTTGTAACCCTCTCTCTACATAACCCCCCCATGATCAAATCTAGCTCGTCAAGAGCGCATTTGGGGCTTGTCTTGCACCCGCGGCGGCCATGTGAAAGAAAGGGCACACCATACCAGCTGTGGGCTGAGTGCGGAGAAAGAGAAGAAAGATAGTCATCGAATGCTCGGCGTAGGCGACGGAGGGAGGGCACCCCGTTTCCTTATCTGTATTCTTTACCGAGAGCATTGTGAGACAAGACAGGGCCGAGAAGGTTGGAAGCTGCAGGCGAGCGAACAAGATGGTGGTGGTGTCCACGTTTCTTCACGTGAGCGCGAGCACATTGTGCCTGTGGCCATCATCACGTACTACCATTAGCGGCACCTCTGAACGAAATGGGCCGGAATTGGGTTACAGTTAGAAAGATAAGATGAAAGGGGACGGAGAATAAAGTGCCAAGAATCCCGCACTAGACGGATGATGGGAAAATAGTCCCATCCAGAAGGCAGACGGCCGTAAATAGAGCAGAGTTTGCCCATTTGCGCAGGGAGTCCGATCCCGATGCTGGGGTTGCTCAAGAGGCAGCAGCCACAAATCATCTAGTATGTACTGAAAGGTGCGCCAACGGCCTCTGGCAGCGGTTGAGTTCCCTCGAGGCGAGCATGGGTTGTCCTCCAATCCCTTTTCCCCCGCAGGCGACGATCGGCCCTTGCGACGAAACAACCCCCATCAGACGAATCCTTGCAAGTACATAATGTGTGTGAGAGCTATGTACTTGTCCATATGGTTGGAGGCGAGCGCGTCTAGACCAGACCAGCCAAGGACGACATGTCGACAGACCGAGGGGGAGGGCTGAGCCAGGGCTCTCCAATGGAAGCCCATTGAATGTTGAATCGCCCTCCGACGCTGGTCGGTCATCATCGTATTTACTGCACCGACCTACATCGATACATATGTACTAACGATACCGTGCAGACCTGCATTCCTCACCCACTAGAGGCAGAGACGATTCAAAAGTAACAGCAAAAAAGAAAGTCGACAATGGCTCGCGTGGCTTCAAATGTGACGAGTTTCTCGATAGAGTTGCAGCTCGTCCCATGCACGTAGTAGGTGATTTCTTTTTTCCCCTCACGCTCCCGTTTTGTCCTTGTCTCCCCCGGGGGCGGGTAGCAAGGTTTCGACCCATGTTTTGCATGTCATGCTGGAAACTGAGGCTATTGCTTTTTCCTTGCTATCAGGGCTCCTTTGTAGTACATACGGACGTTTGTGAGTAATCTGCGCTCTGAGACCTGTCCGGTTTAGCCCACCGGGCTAACTGCTACAAGTACAATAGTATGTGCTACTAGCCAGCAGCCAGATGGACACGGAGCTGTTTCTTCAGGTGCGCGTGCTAAGCTGGATTGAAGATGGTATCGTGACGGGATGGAAAAGGGAGGGGGGAAATCGAATGTCGAGAAAAAGGGCCCTTGTGCAATGTGCGCTAGGGGAGCTACTTGTACAGGACAAGACGTAATATAAGTGAAGAGCACAAAACGTTAGGTAGGGGCCAGGGATGCATGACAAAAACCATCGTCTCCTTTGGAGGTGGCTTGAAAGCCAGAAATCGACGTGCATGCTGTCCTTGTCTCGACGCCGACGCGGCACAATGGGATCATGACCTCTCCTTTTGGGCTGTCAGTGTTCGAGAGGTATTTGAGTATGGGGGAGTCATGCGTGATACATGGAAAAATGACTGGTTTGAATTCGGGGGCATGAATTGTATGTACATACGTGACTGCCGCCCCTGCTTTCCATCATCTACCTAGGTAAGGTACGCATGTTCTTGGAGGTGCTACATGTACGGACGGACGGGCGGCTTAGCAGTGAGTCGAGCCAAGAGCCCTTTCCTTGGTGCCACGTCGCACCGCTTCCCTTTAGTCCCTCTCAGCTGGTACTGGAGGACAACAGGCGAATAGAGACGCCGACATGGTGAGGCGAACCTGACCCAGGCGTTGGGCGAACAGACATGACTGTTCCATCGGAAGGGCTATCGATCTCGGCCTCGACTCCATTCGTGGGAATACGCGATGCCTGTTCGAGGGCATCGACATTTTGCCTCGCCTAGGCAGCGACACGAGCATTCGGCGAGGCCGTCAGCCATTGTGATGAGCTGCCTTGTCTGTACGGACTACATACGGCGTATATGTATGTATGGAGACGTGATACGTATGAATACGTGTCAGATCAGGCCTGGCTCGAAATGGGCCTCTTTACTTGTATCTGTCGACCTCTCCTGCTGCTGCGTCCGCATGCAGATGCAATGCTGCCAAAGATGGGCCCCTCGAATCAATTCAGGCCACCGACGTATGTACATGCGCACAAATTCTTGTAGTACTACAGACAATGTACGGTAGGGCGAGCGAGTGAGTGAGGAAAAAAAGGCCCGGGGCGGCTCTGTTTCAGAAAGACGCCTGGATCCTGCAGCCGCTGGTTGGTGTTTCATGGGCCCTGCTGTCCGCACCAATGGCGAAAAAGGGCCAATGAAGCTCGTCGCTTCCATTTCCATGCGCGCCAGATGGGCAACGCATCCCGAGCTGTCCGGCAAGGCAACGACCACATATGCAGGGGATCCCAGTGGCAGACCGGGGGGTGTGTGTGTGGTTCCCGCAGAAGCCCTTTCGCCGTATTACGGCTTACACGTCCATTTGGTTGGCTGTTGAAGAAAGAGATGTGCCTGTAGCCCCGACAAATGGATTGGTCCGGCTCCTTCGACGCACCATGTACGTGAGGAGCTTTTGCAGGCGCGCACGCTGCCCGATTTGATAGGCCTTCCCACGCTCTGCGGACGTGTCGGGCTGGGTCGGAAGTGGCTTCAGCGACACACAGGCTGCTGCCCTGTCGTGGTACTATTCTTGTACGACTGAACTCTATGGGTAGACACGCAGCCGGGGCGAAGATGCGTTGACCCATGGGCGCGAGTATCAATGTCAATGTTCAATGCCTTGTAACAAAATTTCATCATTCAAGTTAAAAAGCCACTTGTTCCCTTTCCTGTGTAAATGAGAAAAAGCTGGCATCGAATTCCCCCATCTCCCGTCTAATTTGCCTGTGCCCTTCTCGCTCCTCGCGGTACTCAATTTGCGGCTACTGCATTGTCTGCCTGGGCTGCATCCTTGATCTCCATCCCTTCTGCGAAGGCTTCATTCCAACAACAGCGCTTGCTCTAATTACCTGAGGGAGAACGACGAGTTTACCCTTCACCTTGAGTACTGGTTGTCATTAGGAACTGCTTACTGCTACTGTAGTTCTTTATTGGTACGTTTGATCGCTCGGTTCCTTCTGCCATAGCCGCGTCCCCACGCACGCATGTACCTGCTCTTCAATATTTTTGTATTGTATTGCGTGCCTGCCTGAACAATTCGAGGCAGACGTCACGGATAGACACTTCTGATGCCATCTGCCTAGGGAAGGAGCAGGATCGCCGACACCCACTGACCGGTCACCACATCTTGCATACCTGAGCGAGGTGCCCTTTCACACCACCAAGAACACAACCACCACCAACACCACCGATCGCCCGGAGCTCAGCCAGGCTTCGTCTGGACAAGCTAGCTAGCTGCCCTTGCTGACCGACGTTTTCATCAACCAAAACTGGGTGTTGCACACTTCGAAGCGTCCATTCGTCATCGTGGATTCCTGCTGCCTCTTTCACCTCTCCACTGTCTTGGCTAATTGACAACTCGCCTTGGCCCCTTCGCTTTTCATCTCCCATCAAGCAAGCACACATCCTCGCAAAGCATCGACCTCCTCGCGCGGCCAGCAGCTAAAGCTTCTGGTGACTCGACTGCCTGAGACTCGCACCCCTGCAAGATCGTCCAAAGTGTCTCCCTGTTCCTGCAATCAATTTACGACGTTAATCAATTCACACCCAAAAAAAAAACTATCACTGCTCGATTCCAGCCCCAAATCAAATCGGCCCAACCCCAGTCACACATTTTTTCCCGACTCGGACACGCCACACTAGGTACGCTCACTCTGGCCCGCCCGCCTGCCACTATCTGCGCTGCACTCCAGTCGACGGCTAACGGGACCAGGGGTCCAACCACCCCTTGCTTTACAAGTTACCACCCGTCACTGCCTAGCTCTGGGTTGCTGTTCCGTCAGCTTTTTTGAACGAACGAACTCATTCTATATAACCCGTCCATCGATCCCGCAGAAGCAGGCGAAAGAGGCTGTCACTTGGCTTTCTTTCCAAGACGCCGAGAAGCTTCGACGAGCAACGTTTCCACGGAACTTTGTTTCTGCTTCCTCACCAAGCTATAACAGGACGGACAATAACAGACCACCACACCCTCATTCTTTTTTTCTCAGACTGCCCAAGAGCGCATACATAGCTCTGCTCCGAACGCACCGGCCAGCCCGGCGACCGTCCTGTTACACACACTCTCTTGAGCGCTCACCGTCTCCTCGGTCCGTGTCGACGAGGAAATACGCCCCTCAAATTACAAGCCAACCGGCAATCATTCCAGACTTTCGCTTGCATAATTTCCTTCGTTTTCCAGCTCAGTCGTCTTACTGACCAATCGGCGCATTGAAAAAGACCAAAAACGGATACAGCGGTCATCAGAAGCTGCGCACTTTGCTGACGTGCAACCAAAGCCACCTTTACGGAGCCACTTGGCAGTAATAGTTGGTCAGCACAGACTCACTCGCTTCAGAACTTTCCGGCGCTCGAACCACCGAGACGCACAACATTGCGATTGGCCCTACCGTCCCGCGAGTTGGGGTTTTTTTTCTTGCGGTCAAGTGAGCCCGTTGCAACCGGTCCGGTCGTGAAAGACAAAGAAGGTCGCACCCCACGTCTTTTCACGGTCTGTATCCGGTGGCTCACCGCATCTTCAACACAAAGGATCAAGCGATTAATTGACCGTTGCGGTGAACTGGTCAGTGCATCGCATTGCGGACAAGGCCAATTTCTCCTGTTCGTAGCACCCGATACAAAAGCAAGCCGGTTGCCCATCGCAAAACCACGTGTGAACTCGAACACTGTTCAGCCACACTCGCCCACCTAGCAAGCCTCGGGCCCCACCAGAGCTTGGAGTCCAAGGTTGAGTGTTGAGGTGACGAAGACGCTCAGCCTCCCTCGCCACGCGCAGTCAGTCCACACTCGCCTTGCCTCGCGTCCCGAAAGCCTCGGTGCCGCGTCGATTTCGTCAAAAATTTGACTCGCGCGCTTACCGTACCGCGTTCTCACGAGAAGGCTGTCGAATCGGCTTCCATCTTTCTCCTCACAGGACACTGATTTCCGGAAGCCTTTGGCGGACATCCTTGCCCGACAAGATCGGATACTCAAGCGAATCGCTCCCTAAATAGAGTCGCGATCCAATCGAAGGCGCATCCACTCCACGCCCAAGCCCTACAGGACGAGCGAGACCCCTGTCGACCTGGTGCCTCATCCTCCACAGCAGCGGTGACGGCATTCCCCTGGTCGAACGGAGCTACTTGGCACACCCGGTCGCCGCAAGTAGCAACGTGCCCGTCGCGTCGGCCTTGGATACCGCCTCGGGTCTACGCCAGGCGTACCGGATACGTGGCGCTCACTTTCCATATCTAGCCCTCCCTGGTTGCCCCCCTGCAGCTGCAGGACCCCTCGTGCTGGCATTCCCCCCCTGTCTGGCACGCACCCTAGGCAGGCTCAGATTGATCCCGCCGACTCTAGGCGCTGGCCTCCACTGACCTGATCCTCGTGCCCCCCCCGAAACGTCACCCGTCGCTGCCACGGCTCCCGCTGGGCAGCCATTTGACGACACCCCTTCAGCGACTCGGTCCCCGACGACGAGTGAGTGCCTCGCCCCGTCCGTCCGTCCGTCCCGTTGTCTGACCATATCAGTCAGGCCTCATCCGCCCTTTCTTTTCGTCGTTCAGTTCCTTCTTCTGTTTGTTCCTTTCTGTTCCTTTCTCCCCTTTCATTCATTCATCCACCCATCCGAGTTCAGCCTCAGCTCAACTCGTACATCCGTCTTCTATACTTTAATACGCTTTGCCCTCTGCGTCCGGCTTCGCAGTTGTGCTCTCACCAAGCGTCACCTTTCTCCCGGGCCTCCTCCACTCCACACACACCCAGGCCTTCTCTGTGCGTCGACTTACACGATCGCTCACTCACCTTCGATTCACCACAACATCGCACAACATGTCTCTCAGGCCACTGACGCTGGACGAGCTCAACCGAGCTGCTCTCGATCAGTTCGTTTACCAGCCAGTCAACCGGGACATGATTCTCTACTTGGCCGAAGCTGCGCATAATGTCATCACCTGCGACTCGACCCTGATGCCTCCAAGCACAGCCGCCGTGAAACAGCAGTCGCCTCAGGACCTTCCTCCCACTCCGCCCACGAGTCCTGAGTCGGCTCAGAACCTCGACAACACGCTGCCTACGCTGGAGCAGTTCATCACTCAGCTCGTTGTCTCCTCCAACGTCCAGGTCCCCACCCTCATGTCGACCTTGGTCTACCTGACACGCCTCAAGTCGAGGCTGCAGCCCATGGCTCGCGGCTTGCGTTGCACCACTCATCGCATCTTCCTCGCCTCGCTCATCCTGGCTGCCAAGTACCTCAACGACAGCTCTCCCAAGAACAAGCATTGGGCCAACTACACCCACATCACCACCGAATGGTACAGCTTCGGCTTCAACCGCACCGAGGTCAACCTGATGGAGAAGCAGCTCTTGTTCCTCCTCGAGTGGGAGCTCAGGATCACCGAGCAGGACCTGTACAGAGAGTTCGACACATTCCTGCAACCTTTCCGGGTCCGCATCGCCGACAAGCACGCCAAGAAGATGCGGTACCGCCAAGAGAGGAAGCGTCAGCAAGACATCTACTCCATCTCTCACCCGTACCCCGGTCTTTCACCCAGGGACTCTCCGCGATCTCGACAGTCCTCTCCGGAGCATTTGCGTGCCATGAGTGGTGGATCAATCACACCACCTGGTCTTACGTACAGCAGCTCCGCGAGCTCCTACGCATCGTCCGTCGCCTCCAGTCGACAGCATTCTCGGTCTTCTACACCGCACGAGTCTAACCCCTCCCCTTTCCTGTATGAGGCGGCACCCAGCCATGGAAGCCTCCACGAATCCCCCATCGAGATCGTTATGGATGCGAAGGACCCGAAGTCAGCGGCAGTGGCCCTTGGCCCGAACGGCACGCAGATGTTGCCCTACGAGATCCCAGCTGAGCATTACCATCCGCTTCCAAAAGGCACGGCCAAGAAGCGCAACCGATTTGGAGTCTGGGAACGTTTGCTTGGTGGCGCCGTCGCCGTAAGCTAGTCGATCTCGACGGCTTTGCGAGCCAGGCGGCATGGTCCTCGCCTCAATTTCAACTTTGATTTTGTCCTTTGTTTCTGTTATCAACCAGCATGGCGTTGCGGCGGGCATTGTTAAGGACGAGGCGAATCTTTTGTTTTGTTCATGTCACAATTTGTGACTTTACGGCCGTCTACCTGGGGCTTACGGCAACATGCTCGCTTCCGACACTCAAGTCTATAATGCGTCGACACAATTTATCACGAGTACAGATGCAGGCGAAGAAGGAGAGTCTTGTCGGTTTGGAGGAAGCGGAGGGGCTTTTAGCAGCCATTTGGGAATTTTGTCAATTTTTTTTTTCGGTGTTCTTTGGGTCTAGTCCAAAGCTGTATGTTGGATCATCTTCCTCTGAGAGGAAGAAAAGTACAGATTGGAGTCGAGGCGTCACGGCATTGCCCTCCCACAGCAGTTTAGGGGGGGATGGACGGCAGGGCGGGGATAATGGGAAGGCAGGGGCGCTATTTCTAGAGTAGATTGCATACAACATTTTGGTGTTCTCTTTTTTATCTTGTCTTTCTCCTATTTTCGGATTAGAAGCAAAAATGGCCTAATACAAAACAAAATATCATGGGTGGCAGAAGCTTTGGTCGTCCCGCGCGTGCATGTGCAATTGGTCATGTGGTCTGAAGGCGGATGAGGCGGGAAGGGCACTCAAGTGATGGCGCCTCGGGGCGTGTAAGACGGACATCAGCCGCGCAGGGCATCAATCAGCCAGCTACGTCGAGCGGGACGTGATGACGCCTGGGCAGAGGCGCAGCGGGTGAAGCTTCTCCACAGTGGAATCTTACCTCTTGGATGAATCGCGACATTATGTATGACTAGAACGATGGACTGAGTCGTAAGCTACCAATCTTGTGGTTGCGCTTGTGGTTCGTTCAAGGCGGCTGTACATGTTTACAGGGAACGGATCGAGGCGGTTTAACATTGACCGGGATGGTATAAATGGAACCGATCAAGTCGTAAACATGTATTCGCTAATGCTTATGCCATCTATCCAGACTAGAGGAAGGAGAACTATGACATGGTTGGCCAAGGACTCGCTGATATCCGTACCAGCTTGCCGCCGGGCTACAAGAAACCCAAAAATAAAAAATCATGACGTGGTCGGCCGAAAGCCCAGGCCGGGCAACCGCGACCGCAGCGCCAGACTACTCAGCACGACGCTGACGCTCGACAAGGCCATGGCGAGAGCCGCCCACACGGGATCCAGCTTCACCCGATGGCCCGAGGACGAGACGACGGCGTACAGACAGCCCGCTGCGAGAGGCACGGCCAGGAGGTTATAGATGACAGCCCAGGCGAAGTTGATCTTGATGCGACGAAAGACGCAACGGCTCAGGTCGAGCAGGGTCAAGACGGCGTGGAGACGGTCCGAGGCGAGGACGAAATCGGCCGTGGAAAGGGCGACGTCGCTGCCGGAGCCGATGGCAATGGCGACGTGGGCTGCCGTCAGGGCGGGCGCGTCGTTGATGCCGTCGCCGACCATGGCCACCGTCGAGGACTGCAGCTGCCGGATCTTGCTGGCCTTGTCGGCGGGAAGCACCTCGGCGAACACGTGGTCGGCTGGGATGCCGATGCGTTGCGCTACGGCCGTGGCCGTCACCACGTTGTCGCCTGAGAGCATGTAGACTTGGGTGCCGCGGCGGTGGAGGGCCGATATGACGGAGGCGGCTTCGGGGCGGATCGGGTCGGAGACGGAGAGGACGCCGGCTAGGGTGTAGAGAGGGGAGTCGCGGGGTTTGATGGCGACGAGGACGATGGACTTGGCTTGTTGTTTCCAGCGGTGGAGTTTGTCGAGGATCGTGGGGGAGAGGACGACGGACAGATCGGCCATGAGCAGTTGGTTGCCGATGGCGAGGTGGACGCCGTGGTGCTTGAAGGTGGCTTGGATGCCTTTTCCTGGGATTTCGTGCATGTCGTCCATTTCGACGGGGACTGAGACCTGGGAAGTAGAGCAGTAGTTGACGATGGCTCGCGCGATGGGGTGGCTGCTCTGTTCTTCGACGGCTTTGAGGCCGGCCAGGAGGAGGGATTTGTCCAGGAGGGAGGTGGGAAAGAGGTCGACGTCTGTGATTTGCGGTGCGCCGCCCTGGGTGAGGGTGCCCGTCTTGTCGAAGACGATGCAGTCCATCTTGCTGGCCTTTTCGAAGGCCTCGCCGCCGCCCTTGGCCAGGATGCCGTGGTGGGCAGCGATGCCGCCGCCGACGAAGATGGCCGTCGGGGCCGCGAGCGCCAGCCCGCACGGACAGGCGACGACGAAGACGGCGATGGCGAACTGGAACGCGAACGCGGCCGCACCACCTGCGGCTTCGACTTCGGACGCGGACAGGCGGTTCGTCAGCGCGAGCGAGAGCCAGACTACCCAGGTGACGACGGCGATGAGGGTCATGACGGGGACGAAGTACGAGGTCAGCGTGTCGGCGATCTGCTCGACGGGGGCGCGCTTGGTCTGGCCTTCGCGCACGGCGTCGACGATCTGATCGAGCATCGATTTGCCGTCTGTTGCTGTGATGCGCATCGTGATGGCGTCGCCTTTGTTGACGGTGCCGGCGAAGACCTCGTCCCCGGGGCTCTTCTTGATGGGTCGGGACTCGCCGGTGAGACTGGACTCGTCGAAGTCGGTTTCTCCTGCGGCGATGAGGCCGTCGGCCGCGGGGGATGCGCCGTGGGGAACGCGGATCAAGTCGCCGTGCTCGAGGTGGTCGACGGGCACTTTGCTGGTGGTGAGATTGCCTTGAGGTTTGTTGTTGTTCGGTTCCAGGAGAAGGGCGGTGCTGGGTCGGAGCTTGGCCAGTGCGCCTACGGCGTCGCCCGTTTTGGACTTGCTGTACGCTTCCATCAATCGACCCGCGAGGAGGAAGAGGGTCAGGAAGACGACCGAGTCGAAGTAGAAGCGGCTCTCGGGGACTTTTGTCTCGTGGCGGGCGGCGGCGGCAATCATCTGCGCGACCGAGGAGACGTAGGCAATGGTGGTGCCGAGCGACATGAGCATGCTCATGCTTCCGAACTTGTAGAAGCGCTGCATCACCGGCGTGCGGCTGCCCGGCCGCCACATGGTGCGGATCTCCTTGATGGCTCGCACGTGGAACACGTCGGCTGCGAAGAAGAAGACGGGCGTGGCGAGCAGACACAGAATGACGACGAGCCGGCTCAGCCCGGACTTCCACGGCATCATCAGGTACTGCTTGGCTGCGTTGGAATCCGGGACCAGACTCATGTACACTATGCCCAGGACGAAGGACGGGATCGCCATGACCAGCGTCAGCACGGCCCGCCAGAGGAGCTCGCGCTGGTGCTTGGCCCTGATGGCCTTGGAGCGCTCCTCAAGCGTGGGCGGGTGGTAGATGGACGCCTGGAGCGATGGATCCGTCGCCTCGATGGCTCGCAGGATGTGGCGGATGGTCAAGGCCGGGGCATCGGGGAGGTAGCGGATGCGCACGCGAGGCATGTCTCTGGTAGGGCTGTGCAGAATCTCGACGCGGCTGGTGCCCAGGTTCCTCAGCGTTTGGCAGATGCGGTCGGGACAGCGAGGGCAGAATATGCCGGCGATCTGGATCTCGACCTCGCGTCTGACGCTTCGTCCGGCCTTTTGCTGCTCGGCCAGGTCGACGACTTTGTCGAGGTGGGCATCGTATCCGAGGTCCTCAATGGCTTCGATGATATCAGGCGCTCGACCCTCCTCGCGGAAGTCGACAGTCGCGCTGTTTGCGACCAGGTTCACGACCACCTTGGAAATCCAGGGGTATTTCCGCACCTCCTCCGTGATGCTGTTGGAGCACGACGCACACGTCATGCCGCCGATGGACACAGTCGCCCGCCAGAGACCTGTGACAGGGAGACCGTCGTCGACGACAACCCCGTCAAAGGGGGCCGGGTACGACGACGACGACTCTTCCTTGTCCCCCGCCTCTGTGGAGGAGCTCGGCGAGGCGTCGTGCTGAGCCAGACGCAAGCTCTCTTCCAGCTGACGACCGTGGCAGCGGGCATCGGTGGCCGCGTTGGTCTTGCACGCCTCGCAGTTCTCGGCATGCGCCGTGGCCCTGTCCTCGGGAGGGGTTGCAGAAGTTGGAGTCCGATTGCGCCAGAGACGCGACCAGAGGTCCAGGGCGGCGGAGCTTCGTCGTCTAGCGACAGAGCCGGTGTCGATCTGCAAGGACGAGCGGTTGACGTCGTCCGAGATGTCGGCGGTGGTGTCGACGCCGCAGATGTCGAAGCCGACGTCTTCCAACGTCTTGCCCATGCTGCGGACGAGGTCGACGCCGGCATTCTCGTGTTCGATGGTGACGACGGACGTGACCACGTTGGGAGATACCCACGAGACTTTGTCGGCGTACTCCTGGAGCAGCACGTTCTTGATGGCGGCGACACATGACGGGCAGTGCAGGTTGCCCAGCAGGTAGGACGTTGTGACGGCGGCCATAGTGATGGGGCCCCGTCGTCGTCCGCGGCCAAAACGGCCCGGAGCTTGCTTGGTCCGCCCGACGCACAACCCGCGTTTGTCTGTGAATGCGTGGCCTGATGAGTCAAGTGTGACAGGATATCCTTTTTCGCAGCGCGTGAAAATGTCGAGGTGTCACGGTGTGCTACGGTGAGAGTGGGCTCGGTGAGCCTCGGTCAGTAGACCAGTCACTGCGTACTAAAGAGTCGATAGGTGGTAGGTAGTATTGCCACGCCGATGAGAGGAGGAGGTTTGCAAAGGCTGTGTGTGCGCAGATAGATTGACGACGAGATCGATGGCAAATATAAATGAGGATCTGGCAGAGGTAAACTTGTCAGTGATGCTTCTCGAATCTGCTGGAGACGCGCCCGCCTTTATAAGTAAGTAGGTAGGTAGGTATTGCCTGAAGGTCAAAGGGCACTAAAATCCGCACAAATCTCGCAAAAAAGTGGCAACGGCGCGCACCATGCGCCTTGGGTCCTACCGAGAACGGCGCCGCCTTCCCGGCCCCGCTGTGGGTGAGTCTCCGCCCATGGCAGTCAGCCCAAGCTGCATCCGCGTTGTTTGTCATCACGAATGCACTACGGTTTTTGCATCGTGATGCATCGGCGCATGGGCGGACGGTGGCTTTCTTGCGCGTAGCAGAATGAGCGATGGAGAACATGGCAGACCAGGCTTGGCTGTGAAAGACTAGAAGAGACAGAGAGGCATTGCTTGATAACTTGCAGCACGACATGATCAAGCCACCGCTTTCAAGCCACTGTGGCCGAGACGGCCGTCATCGGTCACGCGGTCGCGGGCTGCACAGGCTCTGAAATGCTCAAGGGTAAGAGGTTGTCCAATTGGCTACGAGGCCATCAGTAAATGTAAATGGCGTCACCAAACGTCTTGTCTCCTACACCTCGTCCTCTCATGCGTAATAAAGCTTCGCCACTATCTGGCATTGTGCTTCGCTGTGTCGCTTGGAGACGTAGCCCAAAGTTCGATGCGAGAACTCGATGTCGTTCGACTAGCTTGCCGCATGCTCTGCCAGCTGCGTCATTTGTCAAGCTGTCGTAGCTTTCGTCGACGCGTATCTCCCTTTCATTCATCCAAGTCAGTTTTACAATGTCCATTACTCCATGTCTACCAGACGCTTGTGGTCCTCGTCGAGACTTTCCACTACAGAATCGAATTCAAGACTCACTCATTAGGCCCCCCCCCACCCACTCCCAAACGCCCTTCGCTGGATGCTACAGAGCATCGATAGATAAATAAAATCTGGTAATATGGTCGTTCACGTCGTTTTGAATCCTACAGCCCTCCCTCCATTTCCCGATGATGCACACATCTTTCCCCAGGTCGACTCATGCTGCAAAGCTCGGCGGCCAGTTCCCGTATCCCGGAAAAGCATTGGACTGCATGACGGCCGCCGCCAAGGGTTCATCCATGTGCTTGCCCGGATGATCATCTCTGGGGGGCTCCATGACCACAGAATTGCTCTGCAGCCCCGGGTTGCCTTGCAGGACCGGATTCCCTTGCACGACCGAGTTTGCCGCGACCAGACTGCCGTCGACCATGGAATCAGCGTCGACCATGGACGTGCCGCCGACCAAGGAAGTGCCGTCGTCGACGAGGGAAGCACCATCGACCATGGAACTCCCCTCGATGCCATAGCTCGCGTCCCCATTGGTGCCCTTCTTCTCCCTCGTCTTCCTCCTGGCCTCTTGTCGTTTCGCTTCTTTCGTTCTCTTGACCACTTTCCCCACCGTCGTCGACGAGATCTTCTCTCCTCTCCTTCTCAGTTCCTGCGTGATGGCCCGGTTCGTCTTTTGCCCGCCGCTGCCATCCGCCAATAGCTCCGTGATCTGCTCCTCCAGCAACCTCTGCTTGGACGGTCTGCCGGGCTTGGGGGCGTCGCAGCACAGCTCGTTGCGGATCCTGAGGGGCCGAGCTTCCGGGTCGAAGCCACGTGCTTTTGCGCGCTCGCACACGCGCAAAATGGAGCGGGTGTCGATGCTCAGCAGGGCCGAGATCTCGGTCGACGTCATGTCCGTCACCGTCTTCAGCACCAGGGCTGCCGCGCGCGTGGCGATGTCGCTATGGGCCATTGTCGTTTGCTAAGGTGCTCCCCGGGGGGGCGGTGGTAGGGTATGGGGTTCGGCGACGAGTCGCGGTTGTTGGGGCGCTTCTTTACTTGCAGGTAGCGAGGCGGTGGAGAGGTTGTCTAAAGAAATGGGCGGTCAACGTAACGAGGGGACGGTGGCCGAGGCGCCATTTTTTTCTCATGACGCGCTGACTGGTCTACTTGTCCCTGTCCGGAGACGTCACGTGACCGTAATGAGCTTGATGGGGTCAAAATGTACATATCCCTTGTATTTGTGTGATGCTCAACGTCTGGCGTAATCTGACACGCACGTCCATCGACTTGGATGACCGCACCTTGGGGACGAGGTTTGCGTTGAGCTGAAGCATTGATGATGGAGAGACGATACGTGGAACTCTTAAGGGATCTGGCGGTATTGTATGTATTTTATGTGCGGACGAAGCCATCTGTCACCCGCTAGCTTCCCGACTTTGAACCTAAAAAGGAGGCAGTCGTGAAGAACAGGGATAAGTTTGCTCTGTAACGATAGCTCAGGATATCCGCAAGAGGTCAGCGTTTATGCACAGACCCGCAGTCAATATGATGCAGCATCTCACATAACGTACGGCGTAAAGTAACGAATAGGCAGAGATGCCCGGCCAGGCATCGGAAGTCGGCGAAGCATGGATGAAAAGAATGGATAAAGTATCAAGTGTCAGACAAATCACGAGATCTGCGACCAGAAACAAGTCACTTCAATATTTATCGTCTTTAGTCAGCTCGGCCCGTCGAGGCATGACAAGGGGGTCTCTCCGAGAGCCCGGAGGCTCCCCATTCTTTGCACCATTGCCGCTAAGCCCCTTTCAGACTAACAAGCAATTGCGTGATTGCATCAAGCCATCAACGAATTCGGCCGGCGCGCGAACATTGTTTGGTGATTTCAAAGGCAGAAAAAAAGAGGGTGAGGTAGGCATTTGAAACGGGGGGGGCGTGAGGGAAACGGGGCCGCCGGGGAGAATGGGCTTATTATTCAGGATCTAGGTACAAAAATTCCATACCCTTTCTCTCTCTACTCTCTCTTCCCGTCTTCCACCATCGTGTCCAGTCGCGAGTCTCCTTCGGTGTGTGGAAATCGTCACTACAAGGGAAGACGTGTTGTTTCCACTTGAACGAGAAGGCGGAAAGACCTCGAACCACTCTCGTTGCGTGATTTGAGCCCAGTCGCCTGCGGACATAAACATACCACCCCGTCTGAGGATGCATCACCAAACGCAAGAGTCAGGCGGCCTCGTCCAACGGGCTTCCAAACATGTCCCGTCGTCCGAAAATCTCTCCTCGAGCCTTCCCTTCGGCCAGCTCGTGAGCCTCGACGCCATCTCCGGCCCGACCTACGTGACGGCCCAGCTTCTCGTCCAACAAGTGGCCTTCAAGCTATCCGACAAACTCTTCTCCTACTCCCCAGAGACCTTTGACCTCGATCTTGCCGCCAAGCACTGGGCGACGCAGAAAACCGCAACAAACATCCACGGATACGCTCCTACCGTTCTCTCCCTGCAGACGAGAACGGGGGCCGGCGCCCTCGCTCTCGGCTACATCTTCTCACCGGACTTTGACGTTACGAAACGGCACATCCCCCAAACCCTCCTGGCCCCGTCCGGTGGACTGCAGCAGCTGCGCGGCTCTCTCGACCAGCTGTCTCTGCTCTACGGCGTGTCCAGTCCCTTTGTAGCCCACATCGCTGCGGTGGACTACACTGCTGCCGACGGCCTGGTAGCCAACTATGACCCTGCTTTGAGACTGGCAGAGGATCTCGGCCTCGGTCTGGTCGGGAGTTCCTCCACCTACGAGGTCCAGCATATGTCCATCTTCTCCACGCTCCTGGCCAAGATCATCCCGACGCTGCACATCTACGACGGCATCCGGGTGGCTAGGGAAACGCTCCGGATCGTAGACGCCCTCAGCGAGAGAGGTGTCGCCGATCTTTACAGCAAGATCGCAGCCGAGATCGGACAGTTGAACGCTCATCTGACCACGGCCGGAAAGGTGCTTGAGCTTCTGAGACTCTTCAACGATGAGCTTGGCACCGTGTACCAGCCCTTCGAGTACCACGGCCACCGGACGCCCGATACCGTTCTCGTTGCCTTTGGCAGCATTGAATCACAGGTGGCCAAAGAGACGTTGAGCAAACTTGCGAGCGACGGGGCCAAGGTTGGCGTTGTCGTCGTCCGCATCTATCGCCCCTTCATCGAGGAAGAGTTCCTCAAGGCTATCCCATCCACAACCCGCACTATCGCCGTGCTTGGCCAGGTGCACAGTGAAGCAGCCGTGGAGGACGGGGCGACGCAGTCTGCCCTCTACGGCGACGTTTTGACGGCCGTTTCCTTCTCCGGCAAATTCGAGCAAGAGCCCGACGTTGTCGACGTCAAGTATGCCCCTGCTCAGCCGCTGTCGCCGCAGGGCTTGGTGAAGACGCTGCACAGCATCCTCGGCTATGCGGACGAGACCAAGACGCTGCCATCCTTGGTCAGCGCGCAGCAGTATGCGTTCTGGGACATGGACGCCTCGCCCGCCGCCAACGCGGCCATCGCCATTGGCAATGTGCTATCGCAGGACTCCAAGACGAACGTGCAGGTGTACACGGCGTACGACAATCTCACCCAGGGCGGTGTTGTTCGCACCGACATCCGAGCGTCGAAGAAGGCGCTCGAGGCTCCCTACAGCATCACCGAGGCTGACGTCGTGGTTGTCGGCGATGAGCGTCTCTTGAAGGAGGTGGACGTGGCGCAGACGGCGGCCGAGAACGGCACCATCATCCTGAAGCTGGCCAACTTTAAGAATGACGAAGTCGAGAAGCGTCTACCGGTCCCGTTCAGAAAAGGAGCACAGCAGAAGAACATTAAGCTGTTTGCATTGGACATTTCCTACTCGCCCGCCTTCGAAAAGGACCCTTCCTCGACTAAGCTACTCGTCGAGCTATCATTCCTCAAGGCCGCACAGCCGCAGCTGTCCGCCGAGGAGATGAGCAAAAAGCTTTACCCATTAGGTCATCCTCCGACCCTCGAAGAGTGCGTCGATGCCTTGGCTCAATGTCTGATCCAGATCGAGGTGCCCCCGTCGTGGGGCGAGATCGAGGCCGGCACCGAGGTCAGCCAGCTACCCATCTCGCTTCCCGCGAACAGCTTCACAGCGTCTTGGAAGGAAGAAGAGACGGAGGAAACGCTAGAGCTGCAGGACTGGCAGGCCGCTGCCAAGGGTCTCGTGTTCAAGGAGGCCTACGAGACGCGGATGGATCTACGGCCCGATCTGGCGGTCAAGACGGCCACGATCCGCGTCAAGGAGAACCGCCGTCTCACGCCCGTCGACTACGACCGCAACATCTTCCACATCGAGTTCGACCTCGGCGACTCAGGCCTCACCTACAAGATCGGTGAGGCACTGGGGATCCACGCCGAAAATGACGAGAACCAAGTCGACGACTTCATCAAGGCGTACGGCCTCGACCCGCTCGAGCTGGTGCAAGTGCCGGCTCGCGAAGACGCCGCGGCCCTCGAGACACGCACGATCCACCAGGCTCTCCTGCAAAACATGGACATCCTCGGAAAACCACCGAAGCGTTTCTACGAATCCCTGGCCGAGTTCGCCAGCGACCAGGGGGAGAAACAGAAGCTAGAAACGCTAGCCAGCGCCGCCGGAGCGGAGGACTTCAAGAAACGGTCCGAGGTAGACACGTTGACCTACGTCGACGTGCTCGAGGAATTCCCCTCGGCGCGACCCAGCTTCCCCCAGCTCGTCAAGATCGTCAGCCCGCTCAAGCGACGAGAATACTCGATCGCGTCTGCGCAGGCCGTGACGCCGACGACGGTAGCGCTCATGATCGTGGTGGTGGACTGGGTCGACCCTCGGGGACGAACGCGCTACGGCCACGCAACGCGCTACCTGAGCCGACTCGCACCGGGGATGTCGGTGACGGCGTCGGTCAAGCCGTCGGTCATGAAGCTGCCGACCAGGGACACGGCGCCGCTCATCATGGCCGGGCTGGGGACGGGTCTGGCGCCGTTCCGCGCCTTCGTGCAGTACCGGGCGATGCAGAAGGCGCAGGGCAAGGAGATCGGCTCCATCCTGCTCTACCTGGGCTCGCGGCACCAGCGCGAAGAGTACCTGTACGGCGAGGAGTGGGAGGCCTACCTGGCCGCGGGCGTGGTGACGCTCATCGGCAGCGCCTTCTCGCGTGACCAGCCGCAGAAGATCTACATCCAGGACCGCATGCGACAGACCCTCAAGCAGATTGCCAAGGCCTACGTCGAGGACCAGGGCAGCTTCTACCTGTGCGGTCCGACGTGGCCGGTGCCCGACGTGACCAAGGTGCTGCAGGAGGCTATCGCGGCCGAGGCGCGCGACACGGGCCGCAAGGTCGATGCCAAGAAGGAGATTGAGAAGCTCAAGGAGGAGGGGCGCTACGTGCTCGAGGTCTACTGAGCTGGACAGACCGTGAGAAAGTTAGGTGGTGGTGGTGGTGGTGGTGGTGGTAGTACGGCATGGGAAAGCCACGATGCAGACCGGAGAGGAGGAGGAACATTCCGGTTTATTGTTTTGGGAAACCCGGTGCTGGTGCTGGTTCTTCGGGCACGTTGGGCTCCCCAGCGAACATCATGTTACACCCGGTCATTGACAGGATAGAGCCGTCAGGCATGTTTCAAACCGCATATGCTTTGCTTGTGTGTGGACAGGCACCCAACCAACCCCTTTCCATCTTCCATATCGGCAAACATGACTCCCCGTACTCCCCGTACTCCCCCGTGACTTGTACAGCCTACATACATACGGTATGTACGGGCATCTCAACCCGCAAGTATTGGTAGCACCGCCACCCTACACTACATACATACATACATGCTCACTCCTCGTTGGCTTCACGGGGGGGGTTGTCAGCAACAGCATCGAAACACAGCATCTCGGCCATTCTCTGCACTCTCCCCCGGTTCTTTTTTTGTCAGACATGACGCAAAAACCACCCCATGACCCTTCTTTTTCTCTTTCGCGTCTCACTTCACCCGTGTCTCTCGTCCTGGGGGAGGGGGTCAAGCATTAGGTGTGTTTTGCGAGAAGACGGGTGTCATGTACCACTATCGTCGTCGCTCAGCTGCCTTCGGGGAAGCGCCGTACACGTACCAGAACAACTACAACTGATACTCATCACACCTGTCGTCATTTTTCTCATACAGTTTCCAGCCAATGAGTCGTCGTAAGTCCCCCCCCCCTCACAACGTGCCGGCTCGTTCCGCCCGAACCGAAACCTACAGGCTAGGCTAGGCTACCTGTTATCCCGCAAAACGTCAAGGACAAGTGAAAAAGGCGTGGCGGTGGCGGCGAGAGGAAAGAGGAATTATTCGCTACAAGACGCATCAATACTTGCCCATCAGGGTCATGCCGGAATCATACGATAGTCTACATAGATAACGCCTGGCTTTTTTGTCACTCTCTTTGCTTCTCAGCCGTGGCACGACAAGGGAGGATAGGCACAAAAAGGCGCGGGAGAAGTCATCGTGCATTACAGGCACACAGAAACGAAAGGGTCCAGAAACCCGGGTCACCGCTCTTTTCTCATCCAAGTGTGCATGAGGGTGGCGACATACAGGTGCCCGTTCCTTTCCCTTCTCTCCCGATCTGACCGGTCGAACGTGCGGCTGCATCAGCAGCAGCCCTGTACCTGATCCTCTGCGCATATATGTAATGTATGTACGGGATGGACGTCAAGATTGGTCTAATACGTGATTACTTACATACATATGTACATACATGGACACATAACGCAGGCCTTGATTCGATCCCCTTGCTCACCGGTATGGGGTCTCGAATGCTACCTTACCATGCGACCACCAGCGGCCGCAGCAACGGCACACGGCCGGCCCAACCAACGCATCGTGTCACGACCTACGGTATATACAGATACGATGACAAGTGCATCCGGACCGCCAAACCGAGCGTTACTCGTCATCCCATCCCGCCACGCAGCACCCACTGTGATAATGTAAGAAAGGGGGAAAGACGAGAAGAAAAGAAAGGAGAGAGAGAAACAGAAAAGAAACCCTTATCATCGGCCCCCAAGCTTTCAAAAAACTGTCATATCGGAGACAGCTCCGGTAGTGCTTATTCGCCCCCTGTCATCCCAATGGCAGGGGTCGAATGGAAAGCCGAGATATCCTCTGGCGTTTCAAGATAGCCAGTACAAGTATGTAGTGTGTAGCGGCATCTTGAATGTCCCTTGTCCCTTGACCGACTTGGTCAGATCACCATTCCCGCCTCGGGGCAGTTACATGTATTGAAACAAGTGATCGCGATAGCCAACCCAACGACATGTCAACCCCTTTCTTGACCGACTTTTCTCCTGCTTTTGCCGCGGCTGAGGAAGGAAAGGGGGGTAAGGAAACAACGACATGATTTGGCCCCTGTCGTGTCCCACGAGATAACGTAGAAACTCTTTCGTCTGCGGATTTGTCATTTCCTCCTACGTGTCTCCATTCACCGACAAAGACATTGTGATGCCCGCAATAGTGTTACGCGATAAGTTATGAAAAAGTCATTACGAGAGAGCTCCATTCATGCTGTACAACTCCGGTGAAAGGAAAGTCTAAATATATTAACATGTAATACAGATAACAATATTGCCCGGCCCAGAACCTGACCGTCACTTCTCAATTTTGCTTTGCCCATTTGTGCCTTGTATCGGACATTTCTGGCCGTCAGGGCGTGACTCGGCTGCCAATCAGTGCCAACATTGACAGGTCAGGCCTGCCTGGCCCGATCCTATTCATCTGCGTGTGCATGTAACCTTCGTCGCCTCATTAATATACACGTAGCTCAAAGGCGAGCACTCAGCGCAATCATGTCCCTACCCCCTGGCCCGAGATGTCACCCTGCCAGCGACGCATGCTCCCGATCGCCATGTGCCGCGCTCCCTCCTGTCAATCTCCGCCCGTCCCCCCATGTCCGGTTCAAAACTGTCAAGCCCAGGTAGAAATACAAGGCATCTCGAAAGGAGCGACATAGTCTTTCGGAATGAGGCGCATCCGGCGCGACGGATGCAATGCCCGAATCATGACCCCTGCCTGGGCTCAAGAGGAGACGACACAGAAGCCAGTGAGGAAGCGGCTGCCCAGCAGCTGCTTTCATCGCCGTTCACGTTCGTGCGTCTGCTCTATTCTCCTTTGGACGGCGTGCAGCCCCCCGACTTTGGCCGGGACCTCTTTAGTAGACAGATCAAGGCTGCCACTGCGACCCCAATGTAGGCAGCGCAGTGGTCACGATATCCATTGCTGCAGATCCCCCACAATTTGATAGGTCGGATTCGCTGAATGGCCGTCACCACC
Organism: Torrubiellomyces zombiae; assembly: GCA_018831705.1. Lineage (NCBI taxonomy): Eukaryota > Fungi > Ascomycota > Sordariomycetes > Hypocreales > Ophiocordycipitaceae > Torrubiellomyces > Torrubiellomyces zombiae. The sequence continues at coordinate 26,317 of JADHZA010000227.1, forward strand.
TTTCTTGTCCCATGCCCAGCGATCCACAAACTCGGGCTCAAGGCTCCCTTCCATCATGTCGGCGACGTAGTCTCCAATGACGGGCAGGAATTTCCATCCGTGAAATGAGCCGCCTGTGGCTACGTAAAGTCTCTCGCTGTGTGGGTGTGGCGTAATCAGGAAGTCATGTGTAGGGGTCGATGCGTCCCTGCAAATATACCCGATTAGTTTGACCGAGTCTTGGCTGTAACACGAAGCCTGATCCGTGACTGGGTCAAGTTGAACCTACCAGCACATTCGGTACGACTCGACCGACACATCCTCCACCTCCTTGCCGTACAATCCGTCCAAAGTTCGTCGCGCCCGCTCTTGGAAGAACTTGATGAATTTTGGACCGCTCCATTCGTTGTACAGGGCTGCGTCGGGAACCATGGATATACGTTCACCGGAAGGCGAGGTTACGTAGTTTGTGAAACACATGTCGCAGTTGAATTTGAGGGTCCCGTCCTGGAGCATGGACATACCTTCGCCTTTAGGAACAGAACGAATCGTCAGCATATTGCACAATGCGTGATGGGGCTTCTACGCGTCATTCCGGCAATGGCAACGTACCTTTGACCTCAGGCACGCAGTTTTTCACAACAGGGACGGACGAAAACTTTTCTCTTTGGGCTCCATGAACCTTGGCGAAGAAACTGACAGCCCCGGTGGCCAACAGTCTGCTGCCCGCGTGTAGATCTTTGTTGTTTGGGGCGGTTTGGGCCAGCAACGTGGCAGTGCGAGCACCGGTGGCCAGCAAGACCTTGTCCGCACTCAGGATCTCTCCAGATCGCAGAGTCACGCCAGAACAGGCTCCAGACGTGTCCAGGTTCAGCTTGTCGACGCTTCCAACGACGTAGTCCACTCCCTGGTCGATGGCCGCTTGAACCACTGCACATAGTGCCTTGTCTGCCTCTGCAAAGCCCACAGTGGGGTTGTATAGGATGTCGGCAAGACCACCAAAGTTAGTGGTGGCAAAGACGCCGTTCCATCGTCTTCGAACCTCGTCGACAGGGAGAAACTCGGAGTCGTTGGCAACGCCCATTTCCTTGTAGGCGGCTATACTCTCCATGCCAAAAGAGGATGCATCCGCTCTGATCATGCCGACTTCGTGGTAGTACTTGTTGTAGAGCGTCTCGGTCCTCCATTTGGGCATGGCTTTCATCAACATGCGCATGTACAGCTTGTCCGGGTAGTCATCGCGTACAATCTTGTTGATGTCGTGCGAGGCAGCTCTGGGGCTCGGGTACGAAGCACTGTCAACAAGCGTGATTTTGTTCTCGCCATTGCGCCCGGCAAGGGTCAGGGCCGTGGCAGCACCAAAGTTCCCGGCGCCCACGATGATGTACGACGGCATCTTGTACGGGCTCGAAGAGTGCTTGAGCAGAACCCGTTGTTTGTGTTGCAGAATAGTCGACTCAATGAAGTTGAAGTTTCACGTACGTCAATTCTGCATTCAATGATGTTGCGAGACGGTCATACAGTTAGGTGTATACCAGTGGGCGATGGCAAGGGTTTCCGTCTGAGCATGAAGCGCGTTGCAGCAACAGTAAGAAGAAGAATGAATCAGAGTCGAGCAGAGATTCAGCCGGACTCGGCGATTTCGGTTCCCTGCGAAAGAATTTCGGGTGAGTGGATGTGGTCGTGAGGTCGGGGCATCGTGGACTTTTATACCAGGCCCCATGGCAAATCAATATAAGAAAGAAGAAAGTATCTTGCGGTTTCCTCTTCCGGAAGGGCGAGAAAAGAGACAGCAGGTGTGAGGGTGCTTGACCGACTCCATCAGGTAGCAAGTAGTAGGCAGGTACCACTGGGTTGGAAGTATTGAAAAGTAAGATACGTGCTAATGACCCAGTAATCTTAGTGGCGACCAGACGACTAGCAGCAAGCAGTACTTGTAGTAGCAGTGATGGTAGTCGGAGAAGCTTTGACGATCACGCGGTAGGTGGGAATGTGCTGCTCGGGTATTGATTATCTACCGGTACCTACCTTACCCATCACTACTAGTAGGTAATGCTAACTCTGACTACTACATGGCTGCTACCTCGACGCCAGCAGACACGTTGACGTCCGGTTTGGCCTGATGGGGACCGGTGGACGATGATTGCTTCGAATTATTGGCATTATGCGGGCCATGGCCCGATGGCCGTCACCGACTGAGGTTGGACGAAAGGCAATGTATGTACATACACGTCGTCGGGTGGCACGGCGGATGTGGGTGTGACTGCCATGTCAACCAACGTCCAGCCTGCAGACAAAGTGAGCGGCATGGGGGCGTGGGAGACAGCCTGATGCTGGGAGCCGGGACGGACAGGGCCAGCGCCGATCTCGACAGCCCGCTCGGCTGAAGGAACGACAGGTGAATCAATAATGAGTGACCCCCAATCTGCCTATCTGAACCTACAAGTATGTATGTACATACGTCTCTCGAGGCAAAATGGCCATCACCCGAGCACTGGGGATCGCGGTGTCCAGCGTGGTGGGTCCAAGGGTGTGTGCGTGTGTGTGCGTGTGTGTGTGTGTGTGGCTTGTCGGTGCTTGTCGTGCTGGCCTTGTCGGGGGTTCGGGACAGATGCGCTCTTGGCTCGCTTGGGACTGAGGTGGCATGACGGCATATCAGCAGTTGCAGAGACGGCTGTCTGGATCTGGCCGCTGCAGCAGCCTGCCATTGTCTGACCTCCCCCAAAGAGGCCGAGGATGCGAATTTGCCCATCCGCAGCGTCACGTCCGGTCGGGGCCTGATGCATGTTTCGGTTCTCCCACCCCGTCACCCGTCTACCGCACCTGGCAAGACGTGACGTGAGGTTGCGCATCCCAACCATTACGAGGCAGGGTATTGCCTACCACTGACCTGCTAGGGAGCAGTAGTGGCATGTAGTGGTACTTTGGGTTCGGTTCGAGCTCTCTCGTCCCTGCTGCGTGCAGCAGACAAGGCGTGCGGGACCCAGGGGGCCCAGGCTGCCCGCGGCGAGGCGGCACGGCCAAAGGAAAGAAACGAGGCGGGCGTCCGTGTTTGGGATCCGATGCGTGGCGACGAGTCGAGTTCTCAGAGGCGAACAACGGGCAAAGCAGAGAAATGAGACAACAAGACGAGACAACAGTGACAAGGAGAAGCCGCCCCGGATTGCTGGACCACGAGGTGGGTACCACTCACATGTACATACTGGTAGTATGGATTTACATAGTGGCTGTAGGTACTTACATTCTTCCCCCGTCAAGTAAGCACCTGGATGTATGGATAAGGTCGCCCACCCCAGCACAGCTCGCTGAGATACCTTCCGCAGATGGTAATACTTACTACAAACTTCCCCCCCCTGTGAACACCCAAGCAGGTGCTGGCCTCAATTCCTCCGTGCCTCTCCTTGTCTGTTCCTTGTCTAATACAACAACAACTACTACTAGTAGCACTACTAGTATGTACAAGTGCGTATGTTGCACATTACATAACGGTAGATACTGGCAGTAGTACTGCTACTAGTCCTATGTAAGTACCTGTAATCTTTTTTTTTCCCGCCCCCCTTTTCCACATCACCGGATCCCCGTATCCACCGGGCCGCTCGTCATCCGCAGCTCACCAGGTCCATCCCATCTTCAGCGAGTTGAGCCGGGGCCGTTTGGCGCTAATCTCCCTTCTGATGTCCCGCAAAAGAAACTTGTTCACAGTCATCAAACAACAGATTAGCGTTGTCTTCCTTCCGAGAGACGGGGTCCGTAGGCTTCTACCCCCGGTCGGCCTTACTCGATGTGATGTGATGCTATGTACTCTGGACTCAGGAGTCGTCTTTTGCATCGCCCCCCGCCCGTGGCCACCCATATTCATCCCATGTATTGCCAATACAGGTATGAATCATTGGCACTTCTCTTTCCTGTCGTCCTAGCCAATCGAGGTATCGAGCCATCAGGCGTTGCGTATGTAGTAGCGGATTAGTATCGCTTGCCTGCCACGTGCCTGTCTGCCTACCAGTAATCATACCGCATGCCTCCGAGCCAGGCCTTGCTCCGAGTGTCGGATCGATATCTCCCATGTTCGCGATCCGCAAGTCATGCATGGCGATTTGCAAATCCCTGTGCCGCCCAGCAGATGAGGGATCAAAGATCGCACCGGCGACACCCATCATCTGTTTTTTCCCGTAAACCGTCGCGGGGAGGTTCAGCTCCTTTCGCTGAATCAAAAAGAACCCAAGTGGCTTGGCAGACTTGATCCAACTCTCCAACATATCGTCAATAGTCCAGCTTTGCCCATCTTCAACAAATCTCCTGGGCCCATGTACCATCTACATACAGGCCTCTGTTCTCCTTCCGATGCCCTTCTTCAGTAAAAGGTCTTGGCCAAAGGTGGGCGCTCCCGTTGCGACGCCCGAGACTTCGCAAAAAACAAAAAGCGCCAATCTCCCCGTTGTGGATTCACCAATAGACGCTGCCTCATCCATCTTGTTCCCTTGCCCTGCGCGATCCCGGTGATTAGTGACCACCGGGACATATATATGTTGCAACTATCTTCGGCAAAAGTAACTTTATCTTGGAAACCCATCTCCGGAGACAAAACAGTTATTCGCTTCGTACATGTAGTCCTCTTTCACCGTCTCCGAGAGTAGCCGGCCAGGAGATTCTGACATCGGAACTGCGCCCAAGTCATTTTCACATTGCGTACTGGGGACCCCTATAGATCTGTAAGATCTGTAGGGAGGCTAAGGGAATTCGTCATGCGATGTTCTCCCAAGAGCCTCACTCGAATCAACCACAGACCCGGCGGGCCGGAAGCGAAAGCCATTGGTTACCTGGTGACGCATCGCTGGAATTCTGACCAAAGGGGCTGCCAGATGGTGTGCATCATTAGCGCTCTTGCTGACCTCCAGCATCTAGTGCTGTTACCCACCGGGAGCACCACCATCCTCTGTCGGTTACGTCGTTGTGGTCTCCAGCAAGCGGCATCTTGGCTCCCTTGCATCCCCCTCAGGAGTACGCGATTGGCGAGCCACGTGAAACTTGTCCAGGCCACACCCATCCTTGCCCGGAGCCTTGCCCTTTCGATCGTGTGAGTCGGATAGCGTCTCTTTGCTACAACTATCTGCCTTCGTTCCAGTAGAGCGGTGAAAGACCATCCATCAGCTTGCCAGTCTGGAGCCTGGTCCTGAACCACCACTCCCACGCATGCACGTCTTTGCTAGTGTCCTGGTCAACAGGTATGACGTTTTTTGACAAGTTGAGATACACACTGCTTAGTGGCGAGACCAGTGAACGAACGTTTCTAGATACACACGATGGCCTTGGTGGAAGAGTTCCGAGGAGCAGTCACGCATTCCTGTCCCTGCCCATCTACTGTGACTGGAGGGACTTCGTAGCCCAGTTCAGACAGACGGGCTGCTGAGACAACCTTCGCAACATCGATTGGTTGCAAAGTGGTGGCGATGATGTTGATTATAATATCTATTAGCCTAGCACGAAGCGAACTACATTGGGAACGCCGTGTTGAGTGGCGCTGATACATTCGTCCTTGATAGAATTCTATAGAAATGTACTTGGAAGCTTTGGTTAGTTGTGCCCCCTGATGTTAATTCGATTATGATCAAGTTAGCTAAGACCTTCTCGTGTTCCCTGAAGGTCATTAGCGACTCCCGTGGGAGAATGGGCGTCACTCATCGGAAGGGATGGCGGAAGTGAGCACCTAGCCTGATCGACTTTGCTGCTCGAGTCCAGGAATTCTGAGATCACGACGCCTAGATCATGTCGATTGATCGTCGCTCCGCTGTAGCTACTTCCCTGTCATCGACGAGTGTCTGCCATCATCTTGGGAGCGGAGGCCTTGAACAAAATTCGGAGATACGCGAGCACGTTGCAAGTCTGCTCAATGTCGGTGGTTTCATACCCGCCCCGAATCCAGCAGCTGCCGCAGCCTTCGAATCCCCAAGCAATGCGCCGTAATGTGATTGTCCGTGGACGGTGGACTTGCGACTTGCTGTAGGGAGACAAACCCGTTTCCAATCCAATTCTGGCCTCCGACGCCTTTCGCTGCGTCTTACTCCACCAAGAGACAACCAGTGGCTGCGTAGAAGGCGCTGTGTTTTGCATTCGAGTCCCGTTGCCAAGTCTATCAAGTGAACATATAGTGCTTCACTGTAGCTTTATGCCTCTCCAAGCCATCCCGACGCGCGAATCGGCGTTTCTTGGGCGGGTTCGGACAGCCCGGTAGCTCACAACGCCAGGGCTTGCGATGCTTGTTGCAATGCTGCCTGTTCGACGCTCAGAATCAGTAATCGAACCATGTTGGCCGTTCTTTGTCCTCTTTCTCATCGCCATGATGACATGGAAAATGAGGTATGAAGAGTCTCGGAAGTAGTGACTTACGCGAAAGATGAATTGCGATCGAATAGGACAAGGTTGCCGTCCTTGTCGACTCCGCCTTTGTCGCATCTCATCCCCTTGGGGCAATAGTGCGCACCTTTCCCTCTTTGTCGCAAGGCATCCATGTTGATGTTTTGAAACTGCTCTTCATCGTCGTCCGATTCTTCGGTCCCGGACGGCTCACCTGCAGGGTTTCCGATCTCCCCTTGAGACCTGTCAGCCAAGGAGCTGCGGGACGGCGCATTAGCAGCATGTCCGTTCGTCGAATAGGTCGTAATCTCTGGCAAAGATGTTGGATTCGCATCGCTGAACGGCGATATAATCGCGTGCATAGCGATCGAACTGTAAAGAGGTTTTGGAGGCCGCCAAGTTGCCTGAACATCTCGAGAAAACTTTAAAGTCAGGTCCCTGATTTCTCTGCGGAAAACGAGTCAGAAACGAAGGGCAAAAGTCAATGTAGGAGAATCTAAATGTGCTTATGGTCGAGGGAGAGAGAGATTTGGACGCAGATAACCCAAACCTTACCGAAGGCGACTAATGTCGGTATCAATTCTGGCAACCTCACTTAGATCACACAAAGTCGTTCCGCTTTGGGAACGCTCGTGGGCCTCAGAGATTTCTCGTTCAACATGTTCACCTTTAAGAAGGTTCTCTGAGAGCTTCGCCCACAACAAAGCCGTCTTGGATAAATATTCACCAAGCTCTTCGAACATGTCGCCCGCAACATGTGGCGGTGGGGAGGACGGGCACAGGTCGATGTCTTTGACGGCAAACTCTAGCTGCTGCCGAATTAGGTCTTCCAGATGGTTGGGTAATTGCCCCTGAAGCCCACATTCGAATACCTCCAGAGGATGATAGGGCATCATAGTCAACATGCTCCGTCTGAATGCACATGGGCATAAGGTTTGGCGGCCTCCCAATGGAACAGAAAAACACACTACCAACGGGAACAGCCGTCGATGTTGTCAATGAATATCGTCCAGCAAAATTCGGGCCGTGGCAGGCGTCAGATGTGGCAGACGGCCACAGATTCAGTGCCTCAAGGTGAGCATAGGACAAGACGGGATCGTATGTGCAGTCGAGCGGAGAGCAGCAGACCCAAACAGCGGACGAGACGGCCAGTGGAGACTGATACTGGAAAAGAGGACACGCCGAGCTTGGATAATTTGCGAAGATTGACGAATATCCAAGAGGGAAGCAAATGGCAGCAGCTCGAATGAAACAAGACGACCTGATAGCGAGTATCGTGACTGCACTGAAGTGACTGTCGTTGCAGATAATCAACGTTAGATAAGCGAGGCTCCTTGTTGGCTTGATACTGCTTGCCCTTGCACGGACCTAATGTCTGCACCAACGAGGCGAAGCAGACTAGCTTGGCACGCAAAGGCGTCGAAGTCGAGCACGAGGGTCTCCAATGACGGAGGCAAAAAGCAGGGCCCAATCAGGGCAAAGGCAGTCGGGATAGGAGCACGAGGGCGGGTGTGTTCCACGCCGACAAATCGACGACAGTGTGAGCTCGTAGCTTGTGGCCCCAAGACTAGTGCGGAGTTTGCGAACGAATGCCACGCCGCGCAGCACGAGTCGATGGACGAAAGGGTGGAGGCGGGTGTTGTACGCGATACGGGACGGCGCGACAGGGCCGACACACGCGAGAGGCAGTGGCTATGTATGGAGCCTGCGATGGGGGAAAAGCACAACGTTGACTGAGCGAGGTGAAGTAGGATGAATATTAGGGCACAGGCCCAGTTTGCGTGGTGGTGAGGGAGGGGTTTGCAAGGCAGGTTGCGCTCGGTCGTGGATCAAATTCTCGTTGGCCAGCCGTCGTCCATGTTACGAAATAAGTATGCAGCACTGCCAGAGGGAGCGTTCAAACTGAAGGGGGCATTCTTGCTATTATGTTATACAGTTGACCTCATCCTCAAGGTCTTTAAAGATTGAAAAGTATCTGTGTGGTGCATGAACGTGGTCTAAACGGCACCCAACCCTTGTCGCGGACGGGCCTTTTCACTCTCTTACTTGAAACGAGCATAAACGGTGGATTCGACAGCAATCTGCAGAAAATATCTGACAGCTTTGTGCTAGAGCCTGAGCCCGTCGGTTGTTTTCGAAGCATACTACCTGTATCACGCGCAGGCAGAAAGGTACATAGGTCCCTGTATGATATGGTATGGGATGAGATGGAACAGAGAGCGGAGGAGCTCATTCAGGGACTCGAGTGTCGTCTACAGAGGGACCTGGAAGGAGATAAGAGGGAACAAGACTAAAAAGCCACTAGAAAGCTCAACATTGCCTACCTAGGCAAGGAGTGATGGAGCATACGCAGAAGCAGGGGAGGGCGCTGGCACTGGCACTGGCACGACTGGGAGGGTACTTTGTATGGGTGGATGAACGTTTCCAAAGTAAAAGTAAGTTACCTAATATTCAATCGGCGACCGCTGAGCGCAGCTGCTTCTAACCGCCATTAAAGTCTTACACCGCCTGCTCGGGGTCAAAGCAAGAGGGCCGCTAACACCGCGCAAGCAACCCTTCCCATCCATCCCCCTGCCGGAAGCTCCTCCGTTGCAGCTTGGTGTGCCTGTGTGTATGCGCACTGTGAATTATGGGCAAAATCAATGGCAAAGATCCGTCTTGGCACACTTACTCCGTGGTGCACGCACGTGGAATCGCACTGTTGAACCAGTGACCCCCCAGCCACAGAACCCACTTGGAGCATCTGCCAATCGCGGAGCGGGCGCAGCCAGTGCGGAGACGGACCGAAGACAAGGGCGTCGGCTATCTAGGGCCCGTTTGAGCCTGACAGGTGGCTATTCAAATTCATGTGGCTTTTTTTCGTAGTTAGATGGTCGCGCCCTATGTGTGTGCGTGCGTTTGTTGCTCTTGCCAACAAATGGCCAAAAGCTAGCTGGACTCTCAACCCTACACTAGTAACGTTAGAATGCAATTTTTGTTTCCGAGACTATACTCAGTCTCGAACTATGACTATGACTCAGTACAGTCGCGAGCACAGAACGCACGGCCTACTGCCGAACATACAACTGGACTGGACGACCAGCAACCTGG
>JADHZA010000228.1:0-35684 GCA_018831705.1 Torrubiellomyces zombiae
TACAGTGCAAATAGCGAGATGCTGCAGTGCGAATAGTACGACTATTACCTGCTGCGATTTTAGCCACAGTGATCCACTATTTGGCGGCCGAATAAGTAACCGTGGCGGCTTTATAAGGGATGCCTAACAAATAATCGGAGCACACGGATTTCGTGTCCGATACTGGAATAAAAAAAAGCCCCTTCTAGATTCCCGTCTGCTACTTGCAGGCAATACCTACCAGCACGTCACCATAGCTGCCCTCAACTAACTACATACCACTCTGGATGTAGTACGAGATGCAACCCAGATCGCATCCCGCCTTTTCCGTGAGATCTCGACCATGTCTGGCACGGACCAGGAGAGAAGAGGAAAATCACTTGTGCAAAGAACGGAGCAGAGCGTGGCCCCGGATGGCGTCTCGGCAGAGCTAGAGGCCCGAGAAATCCTCATGTGCATTTGATGTGTGTAAGCGATTCAGACAGCCCTAGGTAGTGTCTTGCACTGGCGGCCGGACACGCATCTGCGCTGCATACAGTAGATAAAAGATTCATGAGCAACAAGGCACGCCAAGGTGACAGATTAGGGGCCACGGGTGTGATTATTCTCTTCTCGAGGTGCAAAATGTCGTTGACGCAGCGTCACTCAGGTAGGCGCTGCTGGCGTGGTGACATTGCGTGCGTTATTACCTGCACTTGCACGTACATACGTACATACCGCCACGATTGTCGGCGGCGACCGTTGACCGGCCTAACCATTTACATGCTCCTTTGGACGCTTGTACATGATGCTTTGTGTATTACGTATTACCAGTAGTAGTTTAAATGGTGCATAAAATAAAACGTCTCCGGACCCAGTAAACGGTCGTTCCAGTGTGCTGTATGTAATACTGTATGGTCGTCCACCTGTGATAGGCAATGTCACATACTCACTTCCCCCGCACCCCCCTTGTCGGCTTCGTCAAAAAGAAAAGCCGAGGACATTCCTCCGCTGTACAAGTGTTTGCGTGCGATGCATGACACCGGCCAAGGTACCTTCCCTATCCATGTCGGCATCACATCACTGCCAGCACGGCCAGCATGGCCAGCGTGCCAGCGGCTTCCACTGCCTCCACGCAGCCATCCCTTTGACGGTCTTAAAGGAGCTTTTAGGTCACTCACAAGGATATGAGCGAATAAGCTAAGCCTATTATAGCGGTACTTGATATTCTATACGAATTGTATGATAATAGAAGTTGCGAAGTTATGCAAGTTACAAGATACTACTTTCTATTCCTTGTTGATAGGCACGTTAGATCCATGTGATCATGTTCTTGAATGTATTTGATGAATATGGGGCCCGTGACCCAAAAGCTCCTTTAAGACCGTCAAAGGGATGTGTCAAGTCGCCGGCTGCTTGGTGAGCCCTTGGGCGCTTACGCCCTCTCATTGGTCGAGGCCTCCTACGCTGTAAGCACTTTTTATTCTTTCGGTGAACACCATGTCTCAGCAACGTCACCCCGTCGATTCAACGGAGAAGCCGTCAGAAAGTGGGCGACAGTCCGTCCACCCACTCACACTTACCTGTGCGGTCGTCCCCCTTCCGAGCCCTCCTTTTCAGCTCTTGTTGGTCGTGATAGAACCTCTCCGGACCCCGGTCCTCAGTACTATATGTCTGAGCATAGTTGTTGCTGTGTGCGTACGTGTATGTATGCCTGTGCTTGTGTGTGTGTGTGTGTGTGTGGGTGTGGGCGTAGGTGTGTGCTTCTTCCGCTTCTTGTTTCCCCGTCGACTATGCTGCTTTGTCATGTATCTGTATCTGTATTGCACGAACCAGCACCACCATCCCCAACCACCAACCAGAGACGATTGGGATGATGCTTGTTGCGCTTGGTCATGATTATGTGCTGGAGCCGAGTCACCCATGTAACTCCAGGTTGCTGTTCGATAGATGGATAGGTGAATAGGTGAATAGATGAATACTTGTATAAACATAAGGGAAGGTAGGCAGGCAAATGCCAAGAAGCAGTCCAAAGTGTCCGGACACCATCCATGCTCTGCAACGATAAAAAGACCGTCGGTGCCGCTAGTTTGTTGGGCTGCGTCAGACTGCTTGTGTCTCTTCTAATCTACGTGCAAGTGCGCACGCAGCATGAATGGCCCCTTCCTAGCCGTCTTGTCGTCTCAACCACCGCTCGCTGGCACCATCTGGCACCATACAGTACAAGTACATACTCTCCGTTGGCCAACGTACAAACCTTCTCCCCTCCCCTTTACCGCTCTCCTTACCCTGCCAACCTTGTCCACACAAGACTCCTCGTTACCCTTGAATCACTCAGCATCCATTCACCCCATTCGTCCTCGGGAACGAACGGGGGTCCCCATCAGCATTGATCCCTTCGACGCCAGTTCCCTCGGGTATCGAGCCAGCCAGCCAGCCAGCCAACAACATCATCATCCTTCCCTCAGGTGGACATACATGCATCCATACACACATCACTTCGCCATCTCTGGTACCTGTCTGGACTGACTTCCATCTCTCCGATCCCTGTCGTTTCGTCTTTGTTCTCCTTCTCGTGAGTCAACGTTGGGTCAATTCAGGTTCCCGCCAGCTGCTGTCTCCCCCACATCAAAGACCAGGGCCCGCCCTTGCTTCCCTACTGCTGCAGCACCAGCAGCGGCAGCGGCACCTCGCCTAAAGGACCCAGCGGGAAAAAAATTCTGACAGCACGGTCGATCGAGGGAGAACGAAAGAGAATCGTGGAGTAGAGAGGACAGGAAGAGACCGAGAACGGGACGGCCCTTGTCACTTCTGCGCCTAGACGACGGCCCGTGATACCTACCCCGAGCCGGCTCTGTCAACCTCGTGTCATCCTTCTCCACCCCAATCGAAAATCCATGCCTATGTAACTCGACAAATTCCGCCTCGATTGCTTCTTTGCGCCGACCAGCGCTCGTCTGCATTTCCTTGGGTTTCCGCAGACACCGCCAGCTTGTCTCCTCACTCGCTGATGAGCTGCCTTGCCCTTGCCCAGGACCAGGCCCTTGTCTGCGAGACACCTCTCCGCTCCCCAGTCATCTCACCATGGCTTCGGGTCCCAACAGCCTCTCGCATGTTGCCCATGTCGAGGATGCCGACGACGATGATGCCGAAAGCGGTCTGAACGTCAGGGAAGACACCCGTCGTTATGCAACAAACAAGCCGACGGATGACAAGCACTCCAGAAAGGAGCGGCCAAATACAAGCAAGGCGCGCGGCGACAAGAAGCCGGTCCGCTCCAGGACCTCTTCTACCGATAATAGTCTCGTCGACGACTCCGAAGCCGCTCAACATCAGCCCGTCGACAGCCGCCCGGTATCCATCGGCCAAGAGAACCAAGGGAATGACCCTGGCGACCCGATGCAGCGAGCTCTCGATCGTGACCGCAGACGGAAGGAGAGGCAATTGCGCGAAGCAGAAGCCGACAACGCGAAGACTACCGCGGCTCCTTGCGGGGACTGTCAGTCCAAGCCGCTGCGGAAAACGAGGCCTTCCGGTCCAAAGCACGCGGCGACGCACCCCGTATTGCCGCAGTACGCCGGTTACAAAGGAGGTCAGGTGAACAATCCTGCCAACTACAGCATCTCGCCCGACTTCAACATGCACCACCCGCCGGTCCCTCATCCCCAGATGTACTCCCGATCTCCTAGTTATAGCGGTCCACAGCCTATGCCCCCGGGACCGTATATCTGGCATCAGCCACCTCCGGCCCATGCGCCCTATCCCATGTGGAACGGGCCCGGTCCTGTCCCCCCGATGGGCTACGGTATGCCGCCGCCTACGCCTCCTCAACCGGTTCGGCCTCCGCCTCGCTTTCGTGACCCTGGGTCAGGGCAGAATCCATTTCACCATCGTTTCGATGGACGCCCCTCATCAGCCGCTGGCTTCCACCACGGCTCTCCTGTTGATCGATGGCTTCCCGACGATGCTGTAGAGGAAGACCGTCGTCCTCGAGTCACCCGTCGACCATCACGCTCCAAGAGAGCCGACGAGGACCGCAGAAAAATGCCCCCTCCGGAACTGCCCAACCGAACGCAGTCGGCAATTCCGCCTGCGGGAGGTGGCTGGGCTCCTCCTGCACAACGGCCGCCCTCAAGAAGAACCGACTCACGCCCACCGCCCGTCAATCGAAGGTCTGTCAACTTCGCCGACACGGTTGAGGTCCAAGATGGCAACTATACCTCCAAGCTGGCCCTCTTCCAGGACAACTCACCAAGAGCGTCTGTCGAGCCTAGATCTGTTTCTCCATCGCGTTCACGGCGAGATTCCGTGACATATAGTCACAGGGAATACGACGTCGTACCAGCACCAGCTCGGCGTCGTCACTCATCTATTCATGGCCCTCCTCCGCCACCTCGAAGCGGCGTCGGACCTGGCGACAGAAAGTACCAAGACGCGCTCAACTATCAGAATGAAGTTGGCGGACCGCAGCTACCTTTGACTGCCGAGACTCTGAAGCGGGCCAGCAAGCGCGCGGCGGAGAGTACCCGTTCCACAAGAAGCAGCGGCAGTCACGAGGATAGCGAGTTCAGACACAGCCACACCACGGCCCTCACACGCGAGTCTTTTGGTAGCGAGGATGTCACCATTAAAATCTCGGGTGGCCCAGCTCGTGTGCGTGTGCCTGGCGTCGAAATCGAGTGCGAATCCGGTGGCGAAATCACCTTCAGCACTCGTCCGGGCAGCATGCACATTGGAAGCGATGGGGGCGGCAGCCACAGCCTCCCCCAGCTAGAGGACTCGCGCAGTCGCAGCGGGCGTATGTCCCTTCCTATGCGGACAAGGACGCCTAGCCAATCTGACTCGCAGAGCCGGGGCCATGCGCCGGCTCATGCTCCGGCTCATGCCCCTTACTTCAACTACCCAGTGGGTAATTACTTTTGATAACGATGATGACGGCACTTACGACTTGGAATGACATGGAACCCTCTCCACTACCCTCATTCTACACAATGATTTGAACGCTTTGAATGATTGGCTTTTTGTTTCGTGTATGAGAGCGAGCGCTGTTACTGCGAATTTGCGGGCTTGGTTTTTGTTATTACGATTTTGATTCTCCGGCGCCATGGCATATTCTCGTGCTTGTCCTATCTATGACTTCAGCCATTGAGATTGTTCGGCACGTCGGTGCCTATGGACGTCACCGAAAATAAGTTTTGTCCTTTCAGAAGTCGAAAAGTTTGGTTGTTGGAAACAGGAGAGCATTGATCACGAGTACCGGCTCAACGCCGAACGGTCTCAGGATGGCGCAAAGGGGGCTCTTGTCTGTGCCATGCATAGACGTATCGTGACGTGAAGGTGGCTGTGCACACTGTCGGTCGTCTTCTTGAAATCGTCACGGATGGAAGACGGGTGGCTGCCACCAGCTTTTCGCTGTCTTTACCCCGTCGGCCCCTTCGACTTGCTGCCTCTTTCCCTGTTCCGGGTCTTGCTCCGCATAGAGCCATTTACTTGTCTGGTTTGGAAGAGACGCAGAAACGGAGAAGTATGAGAAGACACCCAACTGGAAAGAGCAGACTTGATTTTGATTTCATCACCCATCGTGTCGCGCATCATTTGTTCTCCCCCATGCAACCAATATCACACATTATAGACTGTACGGGCGTTGAGGGTTCGCGCCCTCTACAATCTTTGTCCTGTACGGGATTGGGTTAATTACAGCTGGCTGCTACCCGCTGAAATAATCTTCGCTTTCAACATCGTATTACGTTATCACCGGCACAAGCCTGGATTGGGTGTTTTCCCAGAAGTGGAGGGCTTCTAGTATTTGTCTTGCGGTGGAACATCAGATTGTACGCTTGTCTGTCAAGGCTGGCGCGAGATTGGGTATCCCTCAAAGACATTTCGAGGATGGGTGATCTGATTGATATTTTACTTTTTATTTTTGCTCGAAATTTTTCAGGTCATTTCGCCTACATGAGTCTCGTTCTATCATCTGGGGCGGCATGTGGTTTCGGGTATTAGATGGCATTTCTCAGACGCCGAGAGTGGGCTGGCGGTATACTGAAGAATTGGTTACGAAGACAGTTTTGAGACAAAATACCTTTCAATGACACCAAACAATGACTGTGAGTTCGCCTATTTGTAGATGTTCATTGACTGAACCTCAGAGGTGGCCTTTGATCTAATGAAAATAACGAAAACGAGACTATGCCCAGTCTTAGGATATGGCCGGTCTCAGACTAGGACCAGTTTCAGACTACGACCAATATAGTGGCGAGTAAAGATGGCGGTCTGTGACTTTACATTTTGACTTGCGATTTTTTTTTGGTCTCTATATTGGAGGATCTATCTCTTGTTGGAGATGGACAAGTTGTCGGGCCAACGGAGTGACAGGTTTACTTGGTGCGTCACTGCGGGACGGAGTAGATGCTATGGTGTGAAACCACAATCGAGCAAAGATTGGCTAGGACGGGGGAAATTGCGCTTCATATTGGATGTAAGCATGCGTATCTCTTGCTCAAGTACATTTATTTAGAAAAGAAATCAAGTGAATTCGTTTGACATCAGGTACTATCGATTCGTTGACAGATGTTTGATGCGATGATGCCCAGCCTCCGCAAACAGGTTTCAGCGTCGGGGGTAAATGTAGACAGTACATCGATTTACCAATGAAGCTCGATGCGTTATATGTATCAGATACATTACCAGCCACGTCCATTGTTCGTTTCTACGGGAACAAGATGTCAGTCATCCCGGTGTGCCCTGCCACGTGCCTGCCTACACGCCCATTAGCAGCTGGCCAGCATTCGTTCTCGCCATCTTCTCCTCTTCCCCTTGCTCTATGATACCTTTTGCCCATTTCACTTTGCCCTGCGCTTGTAGATCCTCCAACGAGCATACTACGAACTGCAGCAACCTTCTTCATCACCAGCAAGCGTTCCATCGTCGTCTTTGGGTTGTCAACCGATTCGTGAATCCAGCAGGGTCCGACAGGCAGGCTTGTACATTCCTCTCGGGCCCGCGAGCGTCATGCTCTAGCAGCACGCTTGCAGAAACCGAAACCTGCATTCCAAAGATCAGTTCTGCATTTCGGCCATGGCCCCGACGTTGCAGCTGCTGGCCGCTCGGTCCACGCCCAAGAACAAGGTCGACCCATCCCACGGCGTGCTGGACCCGCACGACATCAACAACGTGGGCTTCTTCGTTCTCTTCGCGCTGATTGGTGTGGCGTTTGTGTTGACGGGCATTTGGTTCTTCTTCTGGGCCAAAAATGGAGGCTTTCATTTCCGCCAGACAGACTGGGACGACTACAAGACTACGGTGCTCCGACGCAAAGGCCCGAACGGCACGATCCTCTCAGGCGCGACACCGACGACGCAGCTCGGCGGTGGAAGCGTGTACAAGGACGTGGCCGACCATGATGCCGAATTTGACGACGACGCAGCCAGGACAGTGGTGACGGAGAGCACAGCATTGAGCGGCATCACAGCAGGAGCGAGCGATATCGCGGCGAGAGAAAAGCGAAAAAATAAACAGCAGCAGCGCGAGCGGGAGCGACGCGAGAGGCGTAAGCAGCGAGGAAAAGACAGTCAGAAACAACGACACGTGGGCGGGGATGGCGGCGTTACGGACGAAGTGGCTGAAAAGGAAGCCAAGGCGCAACTGCGCAACTATCGACATGAGCGGCCTGCACGCGTCGGCGGACTCAACAAGGAGTCGGAAGGCTCGAACTGGGACGGTTCGACGAACCCGACCAACTCGACGGTCACGGCCTCGGACAGAACAGATGAGCCCAAGGTCAGCAAGACGAATACCCCGGCCGTGCCGGATAAAACGAAGAAGCATCAGAAGATTCGGCAGGTCCACTCGACGACGGACAGCAACAAGCAACGCGAGACGGAGCGGATCCGCGCCGAAGCCAGACGTCTACGCGAGGAGAGCCGTGCCTCGTCTGGGCGACGCGACTTTAGCTACCAGCGAGCGGGGGCGGGTGATAGCGCCGTGAGCGAGAGCCTGCTGGAAGGAAGCACGGCGGGCGAGTCGTCGAGGGATGGCGGGAGCGAGCTGGGGACAAAAAGCTACCATCATCCTATGCCGGAGTTGAGGGCGCAGAGGGAGGACAGAAGGGCGAGGCGAGGGGGTTACAGGCGAGGAAGGGGGGATGAGGATGACCTGTAGGCAGGCATGGTATGAGGATCTCGAATTTGGCATGGATGCGTCTGTACGGTTACGGTCATTATTTTTGCTCATGAATTTTTGGGGAGATGAAGCGCATTTCATGTACGTAGGCAAGCCTGTTTCACGATGCGCAATGGGACATATAGTGCTTACCCCCGTACATGGCAAATTGTGTGGCGTATTTTGGGGTACAAGCAAATTGATACCGAGTCGTGGTCGAGTTGTTAGTACATGACTTGACAAACATACGAAAGATTGCAAGAGATTAGGGCTCTTGACGAGAACAAGACCGAATAGAAAGTGGATTGATACCATCGATCATCCAAGCTCGAGGAAAAAGATGCATACGCTCCCGTGTGACTTTGCGATTCGCTGACGACGCTGTGACAGTCTCAAACGCTTCCCACGCCTGATAGCCCCGTAGAGGGCCCCTAAGCAGGGCCCGCGAATCAGGGCCAGTGGTCTGTGGACAATGCAACCCCGGTGGCGTCACTCGAGAAGGCTTTGATCGCTAGGCACAGCACGGCCCCGCTGCAGCAGGATGGCTCTCGGTGCCTGCAATCTAGGGGTACTTGGAAACGATAGTGTACAAAGTAGCTTAGGTGACTGAAAGTGAACATATGTACCTCTCCACGTATCATGTATAGAGTACCGCACGTTGCAGGATACTTTGCCTGTACGACCTCCGCACCCAGCGACAGACCCTGGGCGCTGCCTTGTGTGGGGAGGGCGCGCGGCAAGGGAGAGAGGAACGACGATTCTTCCTTGGTTCTCCCGCCGCGTTCCAGTGCCCTTTCGTTCCTAAGCCACCGGCCCTGGTCTCTCCATCAACCATTCGAGTCCTCTTCGTCCCCATCTCCACGAACGCCCCTACGACTTCCTTTTGTCTCTCACTGTTTTTCCACTCTTGCAGGCCTTTTCCCGTTTTCTTCTCATTCGACTTTCCTACGACGACACTCGGTGAACAGAAGGGGGTAGACCCGATCTCCTCTTGACGATTTCGGAACCGACGGGTGGCGATTACGAGGGCGATGCCAGCGTGATACCGGAGCAAAAGATACCTGAGGTTGCGGGCTGGCCGTGAAGCCGTCTGGCGGTGGGAAAGGGTCTTCATTACAGAGGGAGGCCATCGGTTGTCGCCTCGCACCGGGTCTTGCATCTCAACAAAGCGTTGTCGTTCGATCCGAAAGCGATAGAGAGATAGTGGACATTGGCATTGGACTGCTACTCAACGAACCTCGCTGCTCCCGCTCGTCATCCGCGGCGGCTGCGGCAATAGCATCCGTCGCGGCCCGAAATACCTGCCGCGTCAGGGCCTGAGGACGCTTCCGACAAACCACTCCCCTCAGGTCAGCGGCCATGGACGCTCCGCCGTCCGCCTTTACGGGCGTCATCATCGGCCTCGTCTCCTCGTTTGGTTCGATTATCCTGATCGCCCTCGTCGTCTTTGTCTTTTGGGCCTCGGGTTGCGCGGGCTCGGGTCGCATCATCCTCGACAGACTGGGCCGGCCCGGCGAATACGACGATGAGCAGGCTTTCGCGAGGGAGGAGGCCGACGCCCTCGAGACCATGGACGACATGGCTCGTGCAGACTATCTCAGAGCAAAGGGTGTGTGGCACTTGTTCACATCTATTCCTGTCTTCATATGGGTCGTATGTATGCTGACGCTCGTGTCCCCCTGTAGCCTTTGTGACGGCGAATCCACCCGAGTCCTTACAAACGGACATTTCCCTCTCGCAATACCTCGCCATACAGGAAAAGGGCATCTCGGCGTGGGAGTTTGAGCCCGAGCTCGAAGTGGCCAACTGCTTCGTCGAAGGCCGCACCGAGATCGAGTTCTTTGACTCGGAGTGCACCGTCATGTCCAACCTGCCTGTACCAAAGCAAAACGACGTCTACTACTGGGAGGCCAAGATATACGAGAAGCCCGAGAACACGCTGCTGAGCGTGGGCATGGCCACCAAACCCTATCCGCTGTTCCGGCTACCTGGTGAGCCGACATTCTCAAACTGACCTTGACGTTGTCTATCGCTAACACTCGACAGGCTACCACAAATATTCAGTCGCCTACCACTCGGACGGTTCACGCCGGTATAATCAGCCGTTTAGCTCGACGCCCTACGCTCCCCGACTGGTGCAGGGAGACGTAGTCGGCGTCGGCTACCGGCCGCGCACGGGGGCCATCTTCTTCACACGCAACGGCAAGCGATACGACGAGGTAGTGCACGGCCTCAAGTCGCAAAACTTCTTCCCAGCCATCGGGGCCAACGGGCCAGCCATCATACACGCCAACCTGGGCCAATCAGGCTTCGTCTTCATCGAGGCCAACGTCAAGAAATGGGGTCTAGCACCCGTCACGGGCAGCCTCGCGCCACCACCACCCTACGGCTCCGAGCAGGGCAGCATCCTTCTCGAGACGGGCACCAAGGACGCAGGGCCACAGGGATCCTCCCTCAGCGGATCGCCGTATCACGTCTCGCGCAACACGCAGCACTCACGAACACCAAGCCGACCACTCCTACCCACCAGCCCAGGGCCGGTCCGGAGTCCCACCGACATATCGCTTACGCAGCTGGCGCCCAACGAAGAGAGCGGCGAGGCGAGCGGTCATCGCGAGAACGCCCTCCATCTGCACCTTGAAGACGCCACCAACCCGCCACCCGATTACACGAGCCCGCCGCACTCAGACTCGGATGATAGTAGCCGAGATCAACAACAACAGCAGCAGCAGGGTGATTGCTCCGACGACAGCGACGAGGAACGGCCCCTGATGCACATGTCCAGACACAGACGCGGCGACTCCTCGGCCACCATAACCCCCGCTACAGCGCGTCTATCGGCGCCGAGCTACAGCGACGCAGTGCGCGAGGGACCAAGCCGGTCTCACGACTCTTGACACGATTGTCCGTGTATTCTTCATTTGAAATGGGGCGTTCAGGCAGGAGAGTTGTTGTTTATTTATTTTTTTACCAGCAACGGCGCACCGGACAGGAAGGGGGAAATCAAACAAAGGGGGTTAGCGTATCGTGTTTATTGTCGGCCTCCATCATTTTATGTGTACTTGCGCTCTCTCCCTCTTGCTTTTTGTTTTTCGATAAGCATACAGCAGCATCCCCGTCATGAACCCTGTGGTTTTTTCCTTGGTGTATCTGATGCTCACAAAATCATGAAAGTCTGTCACGGCCACGCTTGGTGTTTTTCCAGTCAGTCAGCGACATAGTTCCCCGTCTGGTGAAACAGCCTCTCCTTGAGCACGGGTACATAAACAAAATGCCAAAGCTAATCTCATCATCAATTTTCCCGTATCAATCTGCTCATAATGGCGCATATCAGCCAAGTTCCATCTATGTATGTATGTAAGTCGTGCATGTCATTGCTTTTTCCTCAGTCCTTCCGAATCGGGTAACGCCAAGTCTTACCGCCAAGGCCCAAGCCCAAAATCCAGCTCAGCCCATCTTCCTTTTCCTCCTTCTCTTCCTTTCTCCTTAACCGCCTAATCATGCGGCTCAGCCGACTCAACCTGCTCTTCTGCCTGATCTGGCTGCTCTCCCTCGTGCTGCTGCAGCAACAAATCTCCTACGACGACCCGTCATCACCCCTGTTCGACCCCGGCCGGGCGTACGTCCAGCGCTTCTCCCAGTGGCGCATGCGCGATGCAACGACCCACCTAGCCAGCCTACAACCTACAAGTGATCACACACCACCACCACCGTCCTCCTCCAACACCACGACCCTGTGCGTCGGCATCCCCAGCGTAAACCGCACGTCGGAGTTCTTCCTGGCCAACACGCTCGCCACGCTGGTCGACTCGTTGTCCGCGTCGTCGCGCGCACGAATCCACATCGTCGTCCTCCTCGCCGACAGGGGACACCCAGCGTTCGCGCAGCCGTGGCTGGACGCCATAGCCGACGAGGTGCTAGTGTACCATGGGCCTGTTCCCAGCAGCGTGTATCGCGTGGTGAGCGGAGGGGAGAGGGGAGAGAACCGTGTGGAAAACATGCGCCGCGACCATTCGCTGCTCGTAGAGACGTGTGCGAAGCAGGGGGCTGCGTACTTCGCTCTCGTCGAGGATGATATTGTCGCGGCGCCCGATTGGTTCCGACGGTTTGTGTCTGCGGCCAAGTATGTGGAGGAGACGTCGAGGAAGAGGGGACGGGATTGGGTGTATTTGCGGCTGTTTTATTCCGAGTTCTTTATGGGCTGGAATCACGAGGAATGGCCTAGCTATGTGCGCACCGTGGCTGTGGTTTACTCGTTGCTTCTGCTGGGGTTTCTGACGCTGCTTCTGCGACGGAAGAAACGCCTGCTCCCCAAGACGATGATGGGGCAGACTGCTGCGACAACCAGCACCAGCAGCAGCGGCGCTACAACTGGCAGCGGCCATATTACGACGTCTTCGCTACGCTATGTCGGCGCCCTCGTTCTTGGCCTCTGGGTCCCCGCCCTTCTCGTCCTCTACTTTCTCGCCGGTCGCGTCGCCATGCACCGTCTCAACCCCTTCACCTGGTCCTGGCACGGCGTGAGGGAGATGCCTCGATACGGCTGCTGTGCCCAGGGCCTCGTATTCCCCCGACGTCACCTCGACGGTGTCCTAGCCCTGTGGAGGAACCCGCCCTTCGAGTTCGCCGGCGATCAGATACTCGAGGACTATGCCGCTCAGCATTTCCTGTCCAAGTGGGCCTTGGATCCCTCCGTCTTCCAGCACGTCGGCCTCAAGCAGTCGTCGGCCGGCGACTGGAAAGCCGATGTCTGGAACTTTAGCTTCGAGCGTCTGCGTTACAAGCCTCCCAATACATGAAAATTACACGGCAATTGCTTGTCAACATCTTCATCCATCATGCTATGCTACTCTGCTCCTTCACGTGCATTGGAAACAGTCTGAACAGGAAAATGGCCACTATAGGGCCCGGCCTCGTCATTATCATCTTCAGCTAGAGTATGCCTCATTTCCCACACGTGCACCACCGCTCCGTCGGTAGCCAAACGAGGAATAAGTAAACGAGATTCGGAATCTTCCAACCACCACCAAATTCTGTCCTCGACTGAAATCTCAATCCCCATCAATCCATACATATTAAGCCCTGGCCAGCACGCCAAGCAACAGACCGAAAACTCCCTAAACACCATGCTTGTGAACCTAATTCGCATCCGCGCCCACACAAAATTGTCATCACGGACAGAAAACTCTGGCGCCATCTTCTCGCTCTACTTTTTTCGCAAAAATATCCGTAAGGACCGTGGTATCTAATGCGTCATGTGTATCCGTCATTATATCGCAAAAAGGAGTGTCTATGTCGTAAGTTGGGTATCTCGTCGTCAAAGGAGTGTGTCCACGGCCGGGCCGTCGTAAGGAGTGTCCAGTATTATCGATCAATACATTAATTTCAAAAAACTCGTTTTTGATGCGGTAAGGAGTGTCGTCGAGGTCAACTCGAGAAAGCAATAAATCGAAATCGAAAGTAATCAAGTTGTCGTCATGCGGCGCGAGAATTCATCAAAGCAAACGGCTGGGCAAGCTGCCTGAATCAATCCGTGGGGACCTGCTCATTCAGCCCTTCCTTTGCCCTTCAAGTCGCAGGTGACCGTCTCGGAGTACATAAACGGCGTCTGTGCAAGAGGAGAAGGCGGGTGCCGTCCAGATGACGCAGAAGCGCTTTTGGCATGCTGAATCCGGGGCGTTGCGCCTCCTGCACGTGGCGAGTCGGGCATCCAAATCGAATTCAGGTACTCTGGCTGGAGCAGCGGCGACCAGGCCCTCAGAGGCGAGTCCGGAAATGCCACAGGGTCCTGCGACAGAGAACATGCCGGTGAGGAGGCAGCCGTATTCCTGGAAAACAAACAAACAGAGTCAACTCCACAACGTTCCCGACAAGGTTCGGGACAGGCCGATGTGCGACGTTTTGCCATACAAGGTGCCTAGATCCACACAGGTTGCTGGGGAGTGACGAACCCGACGCTGTGACTGCAATGTGCCTCGCCGAACGTGGCCAGGGGGCCGCCGCCAATGCCGGTCCCCAGTATCTTGTCGAATTGGAGGTAGTCGTCCCTGTCGCTGTACGCGACGGAGCCCTCAAAGGTCGATGACGCCGGGCTGTATCCACCCGCGTAGGATGGGGAGGGGATGCTCAAGTAAGCCTCGCCAGCAAAGGGAGACGAAAGCATCGACGGGCTCACGGCGAGAGAAGGTGGTCCCAGTGCCGCGGCGCTGTTGAGAATCGGCATCTCCTCCGCACGGTAGGCCACTGGAGAGTTGCTGAACGGCACCTGGTGTCCCTGTTCCGGAGTGCCTGCCGACATGCTGTAGTTGCAATGGAGCGTGAGGCTTGACGATGGGTCGGCAAGATAGGGGACATGCTCCGGTCGAGCCCAGCCCATGCGGCAGCGAAAATCTTCCACAACAGTGAGAGGAAAGTCCATGAGCGACAAAAGCCCGTCAGGCTCCTCAGCCGTGGCGTCTCCGGTCATCGTAGAGCTTAGACGCCGAGCAATCTGCTCGATGGGAGAAATGCTCAAGCTGCCAAAGTACGCGGCGCCAATGTCGGGAAAGATGCGCCCCAGGAGAAGGGCAACCGTGTACAGGTGGGTGATGATGACGAGGGAATTGGAGGAGCCACGCCATGTCTGCAGATGATCCACGGGCATCCAAAAGAGCCAGGCTCTCAGCGGTTGTAGGCGTTCATACTGCTGGGCAACAGACAGCGTTGGACTCATTTTGCGGGCGCCCTTAACGAAGCTCGCAAGATTCTGGGCGTGCTGAATTTGTGCGCTGTTCTCCTTGTGCTGCCTGACGTATTGCTCGACTTTCTGCACTTGAACCAAAGCTTGCTGGAGCGCCAGCATATCCTCTTCGAGAGGTTCAGCTGGACGGTGATCTGGCCCGGGAGACGGTGGAGCCGTGGGGAACGTGCTGCTCTCTGCAATGAATTCGCCGAAACGAGATTCATGTTTCCAGTCTTCCATGGCATTCATGATCTATCACAGAGGCGTCAGTCATTCTCTTTCGATACTAAAGTCACGGTAATTCCACCGGTGGAAAAACATACCGTCATGGTTCCCTGCATAAACTGGGTCCAACTGGGCCTTCACAGGTCGTTAATACACACGAGCACATTGGTGCCAGAAGTGAAGCGGTCTTACCAATCGGTGGCTTGCCAGGACAGGACCAGGGAGGCGGCCAAGATGGCATCTGAGGTCTCCCGCGAAAAGGTGCTGATGGCTTCGTGCAGACCACTGAGTGCAATGCCCCGTTGCTCAAACGCCATGCTGCCAACGAGGGGGCAGTCGGTGAGGTAGGCAATGTGCATAGCGGAAAAGGCGAGGACGGCATGCATCACGTAGGGCGTCGTGGCACCAACCCCTAGAAGGCTTTGGTACGTGTTAGCTGCGTGGCCGCGCAGTCTGGGAGGGACCAGGACCTACATTGGAATATGTCGGGTCCACAGGGTGAGGTTGTTGGCGTCAATCTCGGCGAGTTCGTCGTACAAGCTGGCGACGTGATAGATCAAGCGTAACTCTTCACGGGTGTACGAAGCTGGTATGGGCTCCGGGACAAGGCCCAGAGACGGAAAGGGGAAGACCCCCGTGGCTTGCCAGTGCGCAACGGCAACCTCAACCTTGGGCGTCCACATCAGGTCAGGTCTCTCCGGGCTGATTGAGCGGTCAGCGTCCGACATGGACCCTTGTACATCGTTGTACGGGCACCGAATCTTGTGCTTTGTGCAGTTGCGGCTGCAGGTCACGTTGTCAGCGATTTGGCGCTTCATGGGAGTATATGCGTGTCTCGACGAGCCGGAGAACCAGTGCTGAACTTACCATTGAGGAAAGTTCTCATCACAGCGGATATGTCGCCGTTTGCTTAGAGAAATAGTTAGCCAGGCATGGCCATGTCAACAAAGCTGTACTTGAGAAACTAACCAAGTTTCACAGCCTTTGCGAGACTTCGTATGGCTGAGTCGAAATTGGTCAGCAAGGTTCACCCAGAAATTCTTCACTTCAACAAGTCGGAATTTCAAGGTGAAAATTCCACGAACCTGCGACGCGGGGGGCCACCTCCAGGACCGGCCATTTTGAATTTGCAGCGCAAACACGAACGGTTGAAAGCTATCGTCACACGAGCTACAATTAGCCGCTGGTCAATCAAGAAGGGGCCCCATGATAGCCAAGGGGCCCCGGATCAAGGGCAGCACGATCGAAAGTGGACGGCTTTAACGCACTGTAGTAGATGGCTGGATCGAATGGGCAGAGATGTAAAGCCCTGAGGATTGGTTGGGGTCCTTGAACAAAGTCAAGGACTCAAGTTTGATACGTATTGTTTGACTGATGCGACTAGGTTGGGGGTCCTTCGCAGCGTCTACTTGCTCACTGGTTGTCCCAAAGAATATAGCGACGGTACGAGGTGACGATATTTCGTCTCCTCTGTTTCAAAGCAAAAACGGCGAGAGCGACTGTGTGTTTCCGGTAGCGAACGTGGTTTGCGCAAAAAAAGAAGCGAATAACGAGATCAAAGTGGTCGAAACATTGAGCGTTGGTGCCAGATTTCAAGAGTGGGTTCCATATAGCTGTAGGCCAGTACGTAATTGTCTATCTTGATGGAGATGTTCTCCAGATATTGGTCGTTTGGCTTGTTCTTCTTGGAATGTCGCTTCAGGTAGCTGATGGTCCGGCTTTGAGGGATTTAGACCGAGTATAGAAGCGTAGCAAGGCGAGGAGACGACTTCGGAAGCGTTGCGATTTACAGGCAATATCGATGATCAAGAATGGAATTTTCTGAGTAGCGGAGAGGGTAGAGGATGAAGATGAGGATGAGGCGAGGTACAAGACACAAAAAAACAGAAAAGCAAGAACAAAGCGAATGACAGGAGTCAACGAGGACTTCCTAAGTAGCGAGGGTGGGAGGATGTGAGCAAGAGCGAGTGTCGAGACAGCAGATGGTCGGTTTGGCAGTCAGATAATATGGAGGGTCGGAGGAGCAAACAGACGTTTGCGGGAAACGGGGAATATTAAATAAATGGGTGAGAGACCATTACGCACGAAGGAGTCGGGCGTTGAGAGAAGCAGGGAAACGGAGGAGGGCTGAGCCATATAGGTAAGTGTGTCAGAAGGCCTGTTTGGGCGAAGCGTCCATGGTTGTGTGAGCGAAATGTGTGGTCACTCGTCAGTGGTTGAGAGGGGACCGCCAACAACGTGTGCCGGCACGACCAAACCGACGCCAAGAGTCTCCAGTCTCTCTCTCCTACAGGCCACAAGTCGAGGGCAGGGTGCGGGTTGCAAAGAGCGGGTCGCCGCTTGAGCAGCCGGTTCAGGCTGGGCGAGTTTCTTGGGGGGGGGTGGGTGGAGGGGAGGAGAGAGGCGTGAGAGGCGTGAGAGGGAAGGAGTGAAGGAGGAGGCGGTGGGTGGTGGTTGCTGGTTACTGGTCAGAGAGAAAGCCTGCGGAGGAAGGGGCTGGGGTGTGGTCCTTTTGCCGTTTTGGCCCATTCGCGTGTTCGACCACTTACCACTGACCACTGAACAGCGGCAGCGACAGCAGCAGCAGCAGCCGTACCCTACCGATATTACTACCCCCCGGATGGACTAAGCAACAACACGTTGGGTTGATACAGGTACTTACTCGACTTGCCAAGCCGCGTTGCCTGCTGAGTATAGTTTGTAGTTACTGGTCAGTGGTAATACTCCGTAGTAATATCAACCATACTAACACTGCTGGGAGTGGCCAGTGGTCATGCTGATGCTACTTGCCATGTACCGGCAACTGTAAGGTAATGCTTACAAGATGTACTTTCACAAAAATTGCTATCCCAATGGTAATGGGATTTGTACCTGACTTTCCCTTGGGCAGGTATGTACAGGTAGGCAGGCCACAGGGCAAGATAAAGCGACCCAACCAACGCGCGGTTGCTGGCGCTGGCGCTGACGCTAGAGGCATCGCGAGGGCCAGTCGCACCTGCTCGTTCACCCGATTTTGGCTGTCGTCGGCCTCCTACCACGCGCGAGCATGCAGCCACCATCCAGGCAACCAGGCAGGGCAGCTGGAGGAGAGACGAGGACGCTGCGAGGAGGACCCCCCAACTGACCACACATCCCCTTGTCGTCGCTGGATGGCAGACGGAGTTGGGTTGTCGTACATGATAGCTTCGAGTGACTACCTAGTCGTCGGGCTAGTCGTGTCATCACTCAGTCGGCAACGAGCTAATACACTGACGGCGACCAGGTATCCCATGCTCTGCGGCGACAGCCCGAGACGGTGGGCTCAGTCTGTGTATCTGTGCAATACAAGTATGTATTACAGGACGATATGCCTTCACGTTGCGTCAGAAAAGACGGGCCAAAGGGTCCGAGTGGGTGCCGCAGTGCGGGCCTCTCGGGAAGCAACAGAGCCATCTCGCCGAGGATGCGAAATTGCCAGCAAGCTGCACCGGCGAATCAAATGCCATCGGCTAACGGATGTGATGCAATGGCAGAAACCACAAGACTCAGCGTCTCGCCCGGCTCCGTTGTCCCCTGTGCTCTGGCGGACGCAATTGACACCTCAAGCCCCGGTACGTCTTTTTTTGATCAACGCGGCCTGTAGACGCATCGTTCGCATGGACTCGGTACATACGTACTGTACTTGTACGAGAGTATTATCCAACGTCAGAGGCCCCAGATGTCAGATGCCTGTCCACGACGGGGCGTGTCTCGCCGCTGATCCTCCCCCGTATTGTCTATCGCATGGCTCAACGGTTCGCATCCTCCGCCGACAAGTCAGACGGGATAGGCCAGCCAGCCAGCCAGCCAGCCAGCCAGCCAGATGATGGAGAAGCCGGCGGCAACGCTTACCTGGCTGGCTCTTCGTTTACCTTTCTCCGCGGGCTCTAGTTGGCAGCACCAGCAAGCCCTCATTCCGCACAGGCCACCAACTCTTGTCGCTCCCTTCTCACCACATCCAGCCCCCATGACGCACATTGTTCCCCTAGCCTCGCGGGTGGGTGCATGCGAGGGAGGCTCGGTGGGGTTGCCTCTCTCGCCGCCAGCCACTCAGGGCCCTCGGTATAAAAATAACAGCCGCTGGGATGTTTGGTGCCGATAGCTTGGATTTCAACAGGCCAATCGACCTGGAAAGCCTGCAGGGGGGGTTGCTTACTAGGGACCGTCTGCACCAGGGACCTCGAACCAGTCCAGCTGGAGCCAAGCGCTCGTGAGATGGGCGACGACGACGACGGGCCCCATGTCGCTCGCCGTTTCACAACATTCCCATGGCACAACGTCATGGGGCATGGAAGCGGGATGAGGCATCATTTTTGTATGCATATTCCTTCCCATCGGAAGGCTATGCGCATCGCCTTTTGAGTTTGCCTCTTTTTTCCCATGGCGCCGGCTCGTACAACTATAGCACTTGTGCTTATTGTAAGGGCTCCGGAGCTCTTACATACTCGTAGCAGAAAGCCACATACGGAGTTGTAGCGATATTTCAAGTTTGGTCTCTTTGGTCCGGCACAGCCCACTGCGCATGAACATCTCGGCCCCCTGAAACAGCAACTCAAACGATCTACAAGTATTGGGGCACTCACCCATGTCGCGGCGACCTTCCCCATCGTTCGCATCTTTGATCAAGGCACAATGATGCAACATCCTACCTGCTCTCTGGGGTAATACGGGTTGTCGATCGCATTGAGATGACGGGGCACGGGCTCACAAGGCTCACGGAGGAGGTGACTGAGTAATACGGAGTACGGAGTAACCAGCTCTTTCTTGCCCATGACCATGGAATGGACTCAAAAGCTTCCGCTCACCTCCCCCGTCATGGCCTGGTGAGACGGGCGGTGACGGGGCAGACGTACGTATGTACAAGCAGGTGCTTCGGTGCGTAGCCTACTGCCTACGTACCGGCCACGCTTCGCCCGGAGGATCAATGGTGGCACAAGCCAAGCCTCTTCTAGTTCAGAAAAATCTGGGCTCTAGTGCGGCCACGGCGGTGGGCTGTTTACGAGACAATCCGCAGCAGCGCAGTCAAGCCCGTCCTGCTGAGCCTAAGGATTCCGGCCTGGGTAGGGTGAACGGGTTGTGTTGGTTCCGCGATCCATCTCGTGGGCCCTTATCAGACTTCGCTCCCGTTTGGCTTCCTAATTACTAACCCATAGCCATAGGATCGGGAAGCGGCCCATCCAACGTTGAAGGTTTGACCGGAAGGACGGCGAAAAGGGCCAAGATGACGATTGCGCATCTGGTAGAACAAAATTCTGCTTCCAGATCATGCCTGTCAGCGGGGCATTCGGCCAAATTTCGATAAGCGCCATCCACGAAGGCGATCTGCCGAAAATATCAGATCCGCATTTCACATTACAAGCAATACATTAAAGCGGTTGCTGGCTGGGCGACGAGATTTCGTGTCGACGCTTATCTTTGGAACGTTGACTTTCCGATGGGACCCTTTCGGCCTTATCTCACCGGCTTCTCCGTGAGCATTCGCCGTTTACGATGTGGAATTTGACTCTCGACGCTGGACCGTGACGACGGGTTGGAACCGTGTCCCGTCTCTCCCGAGCCCTTGCAGGTCGGGCCGGTGTTTGGCTATTTTTATGACCCTCATCATCATCATCATCATTATAATTTTTTTCTGCGGTGGAACGCAGTGGCTACCAAAGTTGTCGTCATGCTCGTCACCAATGTCTTGTGTCACTCGACGGTGCGGTGAGAGCGCCTCTGTACGACGCTGGACCATATGTGACTCGGGCTGCCTGTCCGAGGGGGCTGGCTACGTAAAACACAAGCCTGAAATTGTTTCTCGTCTTGTGGCATGGACGGAGTATTACTGCTTTGTTCCTGTACCTGTAACTCGAACACAGCTTCCGAACTTTGACACGTGAGCGGGCGTCATGTTATGTTACTGAGATGGCTGCTGTGTACTGGCGCGACATGTCGAGGTGTTGAAACCGGGGTTTCGGCACCCGCTTGCACGTTGCAGTGCCCATCTCGGGATGCGATCAGGGCATAATTCAATGCGACGTACGGAGGCTGCATGCACTTGATAAGAAGATCAGATCCCGGGCTTCCCTGCACCGGCCAGCGACGGCACAAGCAAGGGTATCCCGAGCAGAACAGAAAGGGAACTGGGCTGAGATGGGCTCGTTTGCGCAAGGTACCGGCCGCAGGCTCGGGAACCCTTGAGGCGCGCCGAGGGCCGTTGCGTTTTGGAACGAAATATTTGTAAGGGACGCCGGCGCCACCAGCACCAGAAGCAGGATCCATTGCGCGGGCAAACAGTCGGCTCAAACGGAACGTGTTTCCTGGCGTTGGTGAAGGAAATCGAAGGGTGTACGTACTTATGTATGTATGTACGTACATACTGCATCATGGTGGCAGTAGTCCGTACTTTTAGTATGCCGGCATTGCGCAGCGGGTAGCGGAAGGAAGAGGGCTTGTGTTGGTTCGTTGGCTTGTCTGTATTTGTGACTTGGAATCCAGCACGGTTATGCTAGCGTGTTTGAGGTACAGGATACATGTGCGCGAGTAAGTCACCCTGCTCAGCCCTTTTTTCTCGTTGCAGATTTTTCGGTCAGGTACGCCAGGTAGGAGGCGAGGTTGTTACATACTCCGGTAGCAGTAGCTGTTGTTGGCAAGTTGATTCAAGATGCGGTGACGGGAACTCGATTGGTATTACGGAGTACAAGTAGCAAGCAAGCAAGCAGGACTCGATTCATGAACCCTACCCTTTGCAAGTCCGAGTACTACCCGCAGTAATTGTACCGAAGGTGACGAGAGTTTACCACGAGACTCCACCGAACAAAGCCCATCGCAAACCCGCCCGGGCGGCATCTCCACCCATCTTGTACGGGGGCTCCTCTTTTCATATGTATCGGTATATGTACATACCTTAAACAATACTACCAGTCAAAAAATGGTTCTACTTCTACTACTTTGTACATTCGTTTTGTCATACTCAAAGTACGTACAGTGACGAAAGCGAGAAGAATACAACGTTTCATACCCAGGCCGGCTGCGGTGAGAGAAAATGCCAAGAAGGGGATGAGTAACGCCTACATACAATCTCACCGTGAAGGCTCTGATGTATAAGGCTTGAAGGTGCATACGTAAAATGCACGCCCTCGCTAATCTTTAGAGGACGGAAAAAACAGCAACAGTCCAAAATGCAAACCACACCTGTTTGTGCGACTAAATTGGTTACAGAACAGCAACCGTGCCGGCGAGCGAGCAAAAGAGCTGAATCATCCTGGTATGATTGGCCGCCTTTCTTGGCCCCTGGATAAGTAATCGACCTGATGGGCAGGGGGGGGTGGGAGGAAAGACGCGAAGAAATCCAGTAGGGGTTAAGCGTTAAAGAGGAGCTGCGGTTACATGAATCGAACGGCTGGGAGGTCTACCGTCCTATCGCCTGCATATACACTTGCTTGTAATATGTATGTATGTATGTACGTGTGAGAGGCCAACAAGTGCTACAAGCAGAGCTGGAGTGAAGAGAGCCGGATATCCGACCTGGCGCGTGTCTGCAGGATCAGCGGTTCTATAGCACATGGGAGCGGCCAGGCAGACATGTTATTATTGTCCGTGTCTGTCCAACAAAACAATGAGACATTATTCGGTCCCTGCATGAGGAACAAACTCTTGGATTACGTGTATGTATGGATGTACTGCAAGTAGTTTTAAATGAAGTTTACACAAGGTCGACGGACGTGTCGGAACAGCCAGACATGCCACGACACACACACACACACACTGACACTGTGGTGTAGTATGTATGTGATATGCAATGCACGTACACGTCCTGTCTGTCCTGCATGTAATTACTACAACGCAAAAGAGGGTGTACATCTGCTACGTTGCGATGCGCGCCGCCCTGCATCTCCCGCCCATGGGAAAATTTTGTATTTTATTACAGGCAGACACACACACACACACACACACACACACACACACACCGGTTGAAGTCGCGGTGAGCAAAATAAAGAAATACAGGCGGAGTTGGTTGGCCGCCGCATGAATGCCCATTTCTCCCTCTTTTTCTTTGCTTGGAACACTGACATAGTTGGAGGGTGGATGATGAGAAAGAGCGTGTTTTGGATGTCGGGTCCGAGCGAGGCTATGCACGTTTCTGCTTGATACAGGGCCCCAACTAAGCCGCATGATCCAGTTACAGAGAGACTGATAGCAGCTACTACTACCGGCGGCACTCAGTGTGTATGTACATGCATAGCAGAGGCGTGACCACACCCCCAGCGCCCCCCAGTTTTCGCTGAGCCACCACCCGCAAGAGGCCTCAACAGAATGCTGACTCCAGTCTTCACCCGTTTTTCTCCATAGCAGCCAGACCGGGCTCGCACTGGCCCTCTCTCACCGTGCAGAGGGCTCTCTCTCTCTCCCTTGCGTTCCCGTCATCGTCAGCTATGCAAGCGATCCTCCGAGTTACCACCGGCCTGAATGTCCATACCTACGCCCGGCCCCGTAACTCGTATGCCAGCCAGAATCAAGTAGACCTTCATACGATGCGCCGCAATACATCATCTCTTCCCACGGGCAGAGAAAAAAAAAGAAACACCCTCTCCCCCCCCCCGTTGAACGAACGCAACAACTGCATACTCTAGCTAGTGCGAACCCGAGTTGCTAAATATAGGCCCGGCCCATCGTGGCGCATGCAAGAGGGCGAACAAGGGAAAAGAAGACCCCCGGTAGACACACACACAAGCCCGGGCTCAGGTGACTTGTTAGTACGCGTGATAACAACCGGTTCAATAGAGACTCTGGTTACAATATGTATGTAGGTCTCTGGGGGGAACAGAGACTCGTTCGATGCGTGACATCATGCCGTGCGCCGAGCCAACTTTTGCTGTTCTGCTGCTGCTCGCCCACACACCCCCGGCCGGGCGTCGCTGGGTCTGGGCCTGTCTTCACGTCTGTGCTCCGGCGTCATGTGCCTACTCGTCCGATGCTTGGTTCGACCCTCGGCCGGGTTCGTCTGGCTTACCCGTCCTCGGCGAGGGATGCTCCGTGCTTAGGCGGTGGGCTGATGATTCTTCTCTGCTGCAAGTGAACATGTATGTGAAAGACCGGACCCAACAGCAGGCCCATAGTACCCATCGGTCGTACTTGTACATCATACGACTGCCGTCCGTTGGTGAGCCCACCACAGCATATCATGACGCTCTGTAAAGCTAACAAACGCTTTGACTGGCCTGTCTTTCCGTCCGCCTCCCGTCGTGGAAAGTCGGAAGATACAAGCCTCTATCGAAACTTCTAGCTATCGAACCATGCCAAGCTCAACCCCCCTCCCCCGATATCATCTAACATGGAAGTAGAGGAGCGGAAAGAGCCCCCAGTCTACCTCATCAATCCCGAGCACGCGGTCGACGCCATGCCATACTCTTCACTTTTACCCATGTTCCTCAAGCAGAAAACAAGACATTCCCATCATGGTCCCTCGTAAAAGAAAGCGAGAAAAACGCTTCATGATAATCATGCGCTAGCAAGTACGCTCCATCGTCTCATGGTCCAATGCCTGAATTACACCGCGTAAGTGGTCGCCAGTCTCTCACGGTCCAAAGGGGGCATCTGGGCAATAAATCCCGAAAATTGAGGCATCATGTGCTTATAAGTATCGAGCACCTAGGAACGGCAAGGGCCCTCAAAGTCAGTCTTCATATTCCACGGGAACCGTCGACACCTGTATACTCACATGTTGGAATACATCGCGCAGCTGCTGCTTGATGGGGTTGCGTAGTTCCATGTCCTGGTATTGCGCAATCGAGATAAAGTACTTCAGGAGGATGTTCTCCATGGCGTGCGGATTCTGAAGCACAACCATGGAGAAGCCCTTAAATGCCGTTGCTTTTTCTTCTGTCGGTTCGACCGGCTTCATCAAGTTCAAGAAATCGTCCGCAAACGTCGGCAGTGCCGGTGCGAGCTGCTCTGCATTTCCGGTTCCCAGTCGCCCGAGAGCGATCCCCGCGTTCTCGGCCAGGCTCTTGGGCACCCGTGGGTTGCTCATGATGTCGGCGCAGTGTCGTAGAATCTCGGGCACGTATGGTCCCATGCCCTTGCCGTACTGCATCGCAATCTCGCCCATCGACCAGCATGTGTTGTTGAGAGCGCTGAACCCGCTGTCCATCTCCTCGTCCAGTATCGAGTCCAGGTCGAGCTGTTTCAGCGCCAGCGGGAGAAGGCTGTCCAGGTGAGGCTGCATTAGAGGGTACACGTATCTGGCGCAATCTCCAAGCAAGGCGTATGCGGACTGCCGCACCCCATCCGCTGGATCCTCCATGCAGTAGCTCAATAGTTCGAAGAATGGCTGCGGGGACGTGCTGACCAGCTCGGCCGCCTTGCTGTCGTCGAGTGCTTGGATGATGGCGCTCAGCAGGTCGAGGCTCGTCACCAGAAAGTCCTTGTCCGGATCGTCCACTCCCGCGTTCCCTGTTGCCGCCAGGCTCTGCTCCAGGTTGAGGTGAACGATTCGTACGCATCTCGCGAAAATCGGGGCCGCGTAGGGGGTGAACGCGCTGCCCAACGAAAGAGTTACGTAGGAAAGACATTCCAGGAGTGGGAAGATTTCTCGAGAGTAGTCCGAGACGGCGTGATATCTCTCGATGAGCGCGGGCATCAGCTGGTCCTTGAGCCCATCCGCGGCGAGTGCAGGCCCGATTCGTTCCGCCAGGGTCTGAACGCAGTCGTAGAGGACGTACATGTTCATGTCCTTGTACTTGCTGAAGCATTTGACAAACTGTTGAATGATGGGGCCGCAGTAGGGCTCGAGCTGCAGTCCGGCCTTGAATTCGATATTGGCAAAGGCTGAGGCGCCCGCGGCCTGGACCTTCTTGTTCTTGTCGAGCATTCTTTGGAGGATGCCGTCCATGATGGGAACAAAGTATTGCTCCTTCTGGCCTGGGCCATTGAGTTCGATGGCCCATTCCGAGTACCGACCCAGCGTCCAGCAAGTGATTTGCCGCACGACGGGCTCTCGGTCTTCCAGTAAGGATATCAGATACGGCACAAGCTCTGGCAGGTGAGGCACGACGACGTCCATGCAGCCTTCTGCCACGGCGCCCAAGGCGAGAACGGCAGCCTCGCGCTGCGGCCATTCCTCGTGTTTGAGGTTCTGCGAGAGGTATGGGAAGATGGCTTCAAAGACGGGCCCCTTGAAGTCCTTGGCAAACACATCCAGGGCCGCAGCTGAGCATTTGCGCAGGCTCCATCTCTCATCCGGACTGTCATCTCCATCATCTGCCTCATCGATCTCACCTTCGTCCAAATCGTCGTCCATGCTGGCAAGCTTTTCGTACGAGTTGCCTTCTGTCGCCCGCTCCGACCCTTCGCCATTAGCATTTGCTGAACGGGTGAGGTTCTTCTTGGCAAAAGCTGGCCTGATATCTTGCTCGCGATCATCTTCGTCTTCGTCGTCGGACGCACCCCCAAGCAAAGCGATATCCTCACCGCTGTAGGCCATGCATTCCAAGAGAACGGGAATTATCTTGTTGGTGTAGGGTTGAAGGGATGTCCAGAGATCGTCGTGCTCGCCGACAGCCAGCCAGAATTCGGCAGCCTCCATTGCTAGTTCCTCATCGTCGCCTCGTTGCTGTGAAATGATATAATCGACGAGGCCAGCGATGTGAGGTTGCAGTTTGTCCGGGCGAGCTTCGACGAGGTTCACAAATGCCCGGCAGACTTGGCGCCTGACGTCGGGGTGGTTGTCGGAAGAGAGTAGGAAGAGGTGCTGCAGGAGGTTATCAACGCAGTCGAGCATAGCCTGGGACTCGCGAGGGATGAACACGTTGATGGAAGTCAAAGCACCGGCGCGTACTCTGGCCAGGGGGCTCTGAGTCGCAGCAATCAATCGTGGCAACACGATACCCAGAGGCCGCTGTCCGTTGAACTCTTTCAGAAACATCCTGGGGTTATCTTCACAAATCTTGGCCATGGCCGACATGCTGCCTTCCTGAGCCTGCTCAGGAACTTGACCATTGGCATTGGCGATCAGGTCCAGCAGCTGTGGTAGCAGTTCCGGCCACGTCATCAAACCACCCTTCTTGATTACCTCGGTTGCAATGTTGCCAGCATAATTCCGAATCTGAGTGTTTCCATCTTGTAGGCCAATTGGCACGGCGGCTTTGATGAGCGGCACGCTTGAGGTCGGTATGTGTAGCCACTCGGACTTGACATTGTTCTTGAGCATGATGCCGGCAGCGCATCGTACCAGATGGTAGTCGGAGTCGCTGCATTGTACGTCCTTTGGTCTTTGGGGACTGGAGAAGAGGTAGGCGAGATAGTTGTTGATGTCGGGAGAGGTCTTGGCCTGTTCAAGCATCTAAGGCAAATGTGAGCAGATTTGGTATTGTGCAACTCGCTGGCCAGGTAAGGTGTACTTGTTCAGCTTGCTTTTGCGCTGTCTTGTCAAAGCCACTCAGAGAGTCCTTGAGACAAGCAGCGAGCTGTCCAAGGGACTCGGGTGCCGGCTGCCAAGACATATTGGGCGGACGGACGACTTCCTCGTGAATATGCAGGCGACGTGGAATAGCGGAATCCGTGATGACTGGCTCACAGCATAGAAACGTATCTCAAAATCATCCGTATCAGAGAGGATCGTTTCTCGTGGTAGCCGGACGAGAATATTTCGCGGGGTCGATAGAAGACCCTGCTCCTTCGTGGGGGGGATAAGCTTTTGCAGTACTACTCGACGACAAAACCAGGGTCCCAAGGAGCAAGGCTTTGGAGGAGGACTGTGTTCCGCAAGAGGGGTCGGCCACACAGTTATTAAACAAAGTTGTCCAGCCTCTGGAGGCTCTTGGACCAGAATTATCGAGGTCGATCTCGAAACATGTGAAGTAGCAAGCGGGTAGGTAGTCGCTACTAGTCCGGTAGGGAGGTAGGCATGTGGTGAGACAGGCACTTCCACGATGTGATTCTCTTGGTCGGGGTTTGGTGGGGGAGGTAGCGGGCAACGGCTGGCGCAACTGGCCAAAAATTGCTGGCGGGGTGCGATAACGATAACCCGTCCTGTAGTTCCCGACGTCCACGCCCTACCCTACAGCTAGATAATCTTTGTCCATTTTTATTTTTGCCTTAGCTGCCTCCAATTGGCTCAAGGTGGCCTGACATGAGGCGCATAGGATGTCGGTGGAAACAATGTATCAAGGGAACAAATTGTAGATTTTGACTCGGCACGGTTCCTTGTGTCTATTCGCCTGCCAAGCATTGTCCGAGACGCTGTTTCGTCGTGCAACAGCCATGCAAGCTTGATCAACTTGAAAGACTAACATGCCATACTACTCTCGCACCGCTTGCTAATCGCTTCGGATCATGTTGCCCAATATGCCACGCGCCTATAACCTCGAGGTAGCATTGTTTGCTAGCTCATCTCACAAAGCGGACATGGTTACAACGAGCTGGCGCGAAACCGTCAGTGTCTTGACTGTCCTGGCAAACAGGACTGCTCGTAGTTGCACAAAAGCCAGATGCCAACCACCCGAGGTCTCACCTGGCGAGCGCAAAGACCAGATTCGATAGGTCTCGACTCGACGTGTTAATGCTAGCTGCTGAAGAAGGCGGTCTTGGTCAATTTTGCTCGTCCGCCCACACGCTCGATGTGGCGAACATGACCGCTCATTTCCTTTGTTGCAGCTATGGAGCTGTACAGTAGCATCACTCGATGCTCGTGATACCCTCAAGCTTTTCAAGCAACACCATTCACCGTTGCGACCCCGGCACCGGCAAGGCGCAGCCGCTCGAGTGTAACAGTCACAACGTCCTTCAAAGCTTGCATCTCTTCTTCCACGGTGCCACCCATGCCTGCATCGGCAAGGTTCATCGAACTGGTCACGTAGACTGGTAGCTGGGCTCGACGAGCAACGAGCTTTGCGAGACGGGTTGCAAACTCCAACGTGGATTCAGACGAGAAGAGCGTGGTCGAAAGGGGATCGTGGGGATTAAGTCGCTGATCTTCTGTCAGCTGTTTTTCCGATACTGCCCTGAAAACGACCAAATTCGAGGACAGAAGAAACGCACATTGGGTAGGGCATAGACAAATGAGCCCATCGGCTTCGGTCCAACTGCCTCGTCTTGCGTGGCCGTCGTCAAGGAAAGCATGACAGCCTTGGCTTGGATGGACAGCCTGATGTAGATGCGTGTGTCGAGAGATCGAGCCAAGGGAATTGATAGCTCCGTTACGGCCGCTGCAGACATGACGGGCAGGGATGACGGGTCGCCCGTCACTCCTCGACAAATTGGGGACGATAGATGACCGTAACGATGATCAACAGTAATGTTCAACAAAGTCGATCAATCAGCCATGGAGGGTCGAGGAGGATCACATGATTGGTCGAATAGATGGCACCTTGCCTGATTTGGTCGCGGCCTCTCTTATCTCGCAGCGGAGCTGAGGTCCTGTTTGTTATCAAAGTCATGACGACAAAGGCAAGCTGAATCCTCACTTCATTCACTCGTTTCATACTCAAATTTGAGCAGCTCCTCTGACTCGATTTCTCCTTCGACTATCGAGACTCAGCAGCACCTGTCATCATGACTTGACGCAAGCCATGTCGGAGGACGATGATACATGGCGTGTCGCCGAGGGCAGCACCGAGGACCCAGAGGAAATTCGGGTGCTTTTCTGCGCTTTAGACTCCTTCACGTGAGTTTCTTTGCGCCAAGCACCGAATGTGATTCGGAGTGATGATGCCCATCTTGGTGAATCTTGATGATGAGGTTCCATAACACTGTATCACTTCCAAGAGAAGAGCCGTTGCAAGCAATGGAACATCATCTCGTCATCAGGCCCCCTCATTCAAGCTCATCGGTCATTCTTCAGAACTAAGTTGGATCATCTAGCCAATACGCCAAAGTCTCACACTTCAACGTCACTCACCTCCGACGGCGCTCATTCTACGCCCTTCCACAAGCCCACTGGACCCTTCTCGCTCAACCGCCTTTTGACTATCTCGGGACACTAGACAGAGTAGATGAGGCCATTGAGTCCAACGCAGATCTGGCACGCGCCATCGTGCAGGTCGGTCTAAGATCCGTTAGCAGTATCGCCAATAATACCGAGCCCTCCATGCCACGCGAATGGGTCGGGGTCGCCAAGCACACCGACATCGACAAGGCTAGAAGCACCATTCGCCAATTCTTCCGCGACTGGACGGCGGAAGGGGCGGCAGAAAGGGAGGCTTGCTATGGACCTGTTCTCAGCACGCTGCAACAAGAGGCACAGGCGGCCTTGTTGCGAGACGATCATGGACGACGGCTCAACGTCCTTGTCCCCGGGGCGGGCCTCGGGAGACTTGTTTTCGAGCTGTGTAAACAGGGATTCGACGCCGAAGGAAACGAGATATCCTTTCACCAGCTGCTCGCATCATCGTACATCCTCAACCAGTGCGAAGAGGTGGGCAAGCACACTATCTATCCTTGGGTACACTCATTCTCGAACCATACCACCCGAGAAAACCACCTTCGCGGGTACAAAGTCCCTGATGTACACCCTGCCACGACACTGTCCGAAGCTTCCGACGCTGGTGCCATGTCCATGTGTGCCGCCGACTTCCTCTGTCTTTACGGCGACGACTCCCACGGCGAAAGCTACGACGCCGTTGCGAGCGTCTTCTTCCTCGATACCGCGCCCAACTTGATACGCTATCTAGAGGTCATCCATCATTGTCTTCGACCGGGGGGCGTCCTGATCAATGTAGGTCCGCTGCTGTGGCATTTCGAGAACCAAGCACCAGGCAATCACGGCAGCGATCAGGACGGCGACGGTGAACACGACTTCAACAGCTCCTCTGGAATCGCAGACCCTGGCAGCTTCGAGCTGTCTCATGACGAGGTTCTCGCCCTGCTCTCCAGACTAGGCTTCGTGGTGGAGAAGAACGAAACGGGAGTCGCGGCGCCATATATCCAGGACAAGGAGAGCATGCTGCAGACTATGTATAAGGCGTCTGTTTGGGTGGCAAGAAAGCCTTTGCACAATGAAACCAAGCAGGTCGCTGAAGAGTTATGATTAAAAAAAAAGAGACGGTCATGCTAATGAGGTCAATCACGATGAGATGCCAAAATGCATAGACGATACACATGGACATACATGCAGCTTCAAGGTTCTACCAATATAGACAGCTTGCTTTAAAAAAGCTTTTTCACCCATCTGCTCGCCCAGACCGTGAACTAATAATTCCCCAACATTGCCAATCTTTCACAACTTGGAATCACTACCAATGCCAAACATACTCCCCTTCATCCACAGAGCACCACCATCAATCGCCAACGTCTCCGCATTGACATGGGAACCAGCCCTGCTCGCCAAATACACCACACCACCCGCAAAATCCTCCGGTTTCCCAAGCCTCCCCATGGGCGTCATTTGAGCCACGGACTTGGCGCCACCGCCCGCCTCTATCAACCCGTTGGACATCTTGCTAGGGAAGAAGCCAGGGCATATACAGTTGACCGTCATATGTCTCGGCCCGAGCTCGACCGCGAGATTCCTCCCGAGACTTATAACCGCCGCCTTACTCGCCGAATAGCCATAGGTGCCATGTTGGCCCAGGGTGCCGATGCCGAGACCCGCAACACTAGACGTGATGATGACACGACTAGGGTCTTCGAGCGAGGCTTTCTTTTCCAACATGGGCGCAAACAGACGCACCGTGTTGAAGACAGCGCGGACATTCAGGTCCATGACCTTGGCGAAGGCGCTGTCCGGGTGTTTGTCAAACGGCGCACCCCACGTGGCGCCGGCGTTGGCGAGCAATATGTCCACATGGTCGGTGTGCTTGCGCACCGCGTCGACGAGCTGCTGAACGCCCTGTTCGGTCGACGAGTCTGCGGGCACGGAGATGGCCACAGCCCCGGGGGCGAGGTTGGGGAGGGCGTTGAGGGCCGCGCAGGCGGAGTCGCAGGCGGAGGCTTTACGGGAAGAGATGAAGACTTTGGAAGCCCCGGCTTGTAGGATTCTGGGTACACAGAAGAATGATTAGCACTCGCAACGAGGACAAAGAGCAGGAGGTTTCGTGGGAGAGACGGCGTACGCCGAGGCAGCGCTGAGGCCCAGGCCGCGTGAGCCACCAGTTACGACGGCAATCTTGCCCTTGAGGGAGAAGAGGGAGGCAAAGTCGTGCAACTCGATGTCTGACATTGTAGCTGATGACATTGTGGATGACTTCGTTTATGTTGAGGGAGGGAGGAACAGTGTGCAGACGGGAAGGGGAAGTGACCGACGTCGAGAATAAAGCAAGGTTCAATCGGAGTTCCATCTTCCTCGGCTCCGGAGAAGCCCATTCAAGGTTGGCCGAGTTTTAGATGCCGAGGTAATACGGCGGGCTGGTGGAGACGCCCTAAAAAAAAGGGACCACTGGGGGGTCCCGGCCA
Organism: Torrubiellomyces zombiae; assembly: GCA_018831705.1. NCBI lineage: Eukaryota > Fungi > Ascomycota > Sordariomycetes > Hypocreales > Ophiocordycipitaceae > Torrubiellomyces > Torrubiellomyces zombiae. The sequence continues at coordinate 32,453 of JADHZA010000228.1, forward strand.
GTAACGATCCTCACTTTACAGATTTTCCCAGCACATAGACTTATACAGTACATGCATGTAATTACTCAGCTGTTTCCCCATCCATCAGTGATGAGCAAAGGGAACTTCACATCTACATCCGTTTTCGACGTCAAAACCCTCAGTCAATATAGTATGATTGACTTGTCTGAGTTAAAAGATAAGTGATACTGGTAACTCGTGTACGTGTAAGGATCGTCGAGAAAGAAAAGCGCCATGGCACATACAGCAATGGCTTTCCCAGTCATGATTCGCGGCCGTGATTTCATCCCTCATATCGGTAAACCAATCAATACCCCAGAAGGCTGGTGGCAGAAGTAGAAACAAGCAAGTTAACAATTTGTCCTCGCCATCTGTGTTCATCAATCTGGCTCATGTGTCGTCTGTTTCGCCACATACGCTGGAGCCGATGGGGGTCAACAAAGGAAAAGACCAAGCAAAGAAACTTGAGAAGGACCCAGGTGCGGTTGCATAAAGAAGGTTCCGACTTGTCATCAACGTTAACGATCGATGCCATCAAACCTTCGTAGAAGTCCGGTGGCCCCGGTTCAGACGATTCTTGTCAGAAAACGTAATACGGCAATGTGTAAAAACACACCGCCAGAAACAATACGAAGCAAAACCATCACGAAGTAAAATCCCAACGTGAAGACTGCGTCCGTGCTGACTTGCTTTTACTGTTGAGGTTGCGCATACCAACTAGCATCGCATCCACTCTGGAATGTAGCGTAGTCGTCATCAGCCACCTTCCCGATGAAGAGGACCTCCCAGTTATGTTGCACGTCAGTGAAGCCGTCATAGTTGATTCGTGAAGCTCGATGAAGCCTCTGACCCTCGAACATGTCGGCTCTGACTGGGATGCGTCCCATGACAGGCTCTCTATCGAAAGGAGACGGGGTGGCTCCCTTCTCGTAAATGATGCCATGCTGTTCAACATCGATGCCAGGCTTGAGGCACCCTCTTCCTTCATATGTGGCAATGGGACTGTATCGTTAGATTTGCTGTGTAATGAGTGAAATGAATCTTGTAAACTTACACGCAGGTGCTATGACCATGACGATTGCGAACGATGACGAAGGGACGAAACTTGACGTGGAAATCATGGCCCTTATCATCCGAGAACATCGACTTTGTCAAGATAGAATTCCTTCGAATTGGACCTTTGATTGATTTCCCGAATGGCTGTGGCCATAATATCTTGAGAATCTTGCATGTCACATAAGCTGGAATCCCTACACAAGAGCCAGCTCTTGAGGAGTCACTAACCTTGCCAGGCTGAAACTCTCTTGAGTGGTGGACTTGAAAGTATTGCATTCAAAGAGCATCAGCTACGCATTTGATAATGTTGATTGACTCGTTGAATGATAGACCCACGTGCAGACTTGTCCTTGTCTCGATTTGAAGCAGAAGAGCTAGCGGGTGGCTCTTTGAAATCCCCACGTGTCCCTATTGCAGGTCATAGACGCTTCTTGATTCAGGTAGAATAAGGGGTGACAAACCTTGCTGCATCGATGAAGGGATTCCCATAGCTGGAGCTGACCCACGGCTCACATAACCTCTGCCACTTGATGTGATTCGAGGCATAGAATTGACAAGTTGAGCATTCTGTCGGCCCGAGCTGCTTTCGCCAAAGGAATTCTGAGTATTTTGTCGTCTCTGATGATCACCTGAATCGGCAATTTGCCTGGGATCTTGACGGCCCCGGTAATCATTTGCGCCTGAAAGCCGTCGGCCATCTTATAGCGGCATGTTAGACCCCTTAGCGGGAACTTGAATCCCGTGTTTCTCGCAGTACTTACCTGGGCATGGATTTCGAGCACCTTGCTGCCGGGCAGGGTTCCGTGGGTTGAAGCTGTTTATGTTTTGTTGGCTCCAATACTGTTGCGCATCAAATGGCTGCGCGGAACCCTGACGCTGCGCAAAAGCATTGGTATTGATTGGTGGACCCCCGGGTCGCTGCGCGCGATTGCCTGGCAGTAATTTGGTTAGGCGAAGATCAAATGACTTTAAATAGGATCGACAACTCATGGGCGCTAACCGGAGTATGCAACGACGGGCAAAGGTTCGGTCCGGTTCACGACGTCGTGAGGAATCCTGTTGCTCACTACTGCAAGATCAGCGACTCGTAGACCGACATGATAGATGAAGCCTCATACCTGCCGACCTTGGATACTGCTGAGACTCGGAATTGGCATAATGATCTGCCGCGATAAGTCAGTAACTAAGAACTATAGTCCTTGACCAATACCCACAAGAACTTGGGGGATACGCCTGCTGAGATTGGGCTCTCTCCTTGCCTTTGCCCCCATTATCTCGTCCAGAGTTTGAGTTTGATGCTGAGGTCTCAGCACCGGCCAAGGCTTTCGAATGTTAATGCCACGGTGAGCGTTGACGAGAAAGGAAAAGAGTGTCGGCAAATCTGGTCCTGTGTATCGAGTGATTAAGGACACCATTGCGGTTAGACTTACAGTAATTGGACGCAGTGGGAGGGCTCACAGAGAGCGCTTGGAAGTTTTGTGGAAGCTGATGCGCTGGTGAAGGCCGATGGTCATCACTCCACTGCGTCTCCAAAATCCCTGAAACAGTGCGTGAGATATCTGCAGCAAATTTGATGAATAGATCACTCGTACCGTTGGTATCTCGACGAGAGCGGTAGTAGGCATTACGATTCCTGTCCCATTTCCACTCAGACCATGGACTCCAGTTCACGGGTTGAGATTGTCCCGTGGAGCGCTGCATCTTCCACGTGGTAACCAATGAGCGGGTGGGATCGCATGCAGAGGAGAGCCCCGTTGGGGCTCACCGAGGTAACGAATTATATGTGCTATTCTTAGAAGAGTAGTATTTGGAGCAAAGCAGGAGAGCAAGTGAGAGGCGGGCCTGGTAGATTTTGTAGCAGAGGAGGGAGGCGATCTTTATGATAAATGACGGTTCTGCGGCTCAACAGGTTGCTATCTGGCTGGCCACTTGATTGTTCACACTTAAGAGCAATTACGGCATCCTGTTCTCGGCCTGCAGTCAATAGATCGGTACGAAAGCTGTGGTCAGCCACCAAGATGCGCGTTGAAGAAACCTGTACTAAAGAGTATCTTGTTGAGCCTCAATCTAATACCCCCTCTTTTTGGGCGGCGCTTGCGGCGTCGAAGCCAGAGATCTGATTGAACGAGTCTTGGTGATGTAGATCCAAACGATGTGGAGCCGAGTCAGCTCGAGA
>JADHZA010000229.1:0-35652 GCA_018831705.1 Torrubiellomyces zombiae
TAGATACACACTTTGCTTCGTACTTTGTCATCCAGTCGCCGCGGACCCAGTGTCGCCAAAAGTCTCCTTATCCGTACACAGGCTCCGCAGAAGTCAAGCCACCACAACTGACCGCGGCCGGGGCTTCCCTCCAGCTCCTCCAAGCCTACAGTCGTCCTTGTCCGAGCACCAGTGAGATTCAGTGCCTTTCGTTGACCGGGGTGGCTGCTACGCACTGCTACTTGTAAACCGAAGTTTCCACCTTCCAAGGTTCCATTCCGTCTTCGTCGGGTATCTGACCACTGGACTGCACACCCTGTCATGACATTGATTGATGCGCCGGCGCTATATCTCGACAGCTTCCGCCTCTTCTTAAACCCTCGACGTCCCGGTCATTCCCGTCTCGCTTTCGCGGTGCCTGTCCTCGAGAGTGCCGTCTGTTCTCCTTCGCCTTCTCCATGTTCTTTACACTTCCGCAACGCTCTTCGAGCTTACGACCTGCGGGGGATCCTGATGATGATGAGGAGCAGCCTCCGCCCCCCGGCATCGACTTGAATGCCACCAGAGTCCCCTTACTTGTGTCCATCTCCGCCATTACCTGGGCCTTGGCCGCTGCCCTCGTTCTTTTACGCATCCTCAGTCGTCGGGTCAAGGGCATGCAGATATGGATGGATGATTGGTTTATTATAGCCGCTCTGGTATGAGTTCACAACATGAACTAGTCTTGGCGAGGATTTCTCATGCCCAGCGCGCGCCTACGGCGAACCATGCCTTGTCCTTTGCCCGAGACTGATTTTATGACTACCTTGGACACTGACTCTGATGCTGTCTAGTTTCCCGCTCTGGCCCATTTAATCGCCGTTTCAGGGTATTGTCAGTGCGGCCCCTTCCAGTCTACGGCTGTGTAAACGGCAATTTGATATAGATGCGTTCTAGGCGAGCACAGTGAGCTAATCTACCATGCCCTACAGCTGTGAGCAACGGCCTGGGCCAACATATATGGAAGGTCGGGGACGAAGCCCTCTCGCCAATGGCTCTCGGCCAATGGATCGCTGAACTCGTCTATACCTTGACGCTGGCACTCATCAAATTGTCCATTCTGTCATTCTATTGGAGGCTCTTCTCCGTACGCCGCTCGATCAAGTTGCCCATATGGATTCTCTCTGGCGTGGTCTGTGGCTGGTGTATATCGGTGGTAAGTCCTGTCCATCTCAGCAGAAGGCGAGCCCAGCTTCGAGAGGTCATGAATGAGGACTGACTCAACTCGTCGCAGTTCATTGTGACCTGCCTGCAATGCATACCGATTACAACGCTGTGGCAGCAGTTTGACGTCGAAAATCCGACACCTGAAAAGGATCTCCACTGCGGCGTCGATCTGCTTCCGTACTACTACGGCGCCGCCATCCCGAATATCTCTACAGATTTATTGATGCTGGCACTCCCCATCCCGTATATTGTCAAACTCCAACTACCGAAAGCTCAACGGATGGCTCTAGGCGGTGTCTTTCTTGTCGGTTTTTTGTAAGTCTCGACAGACCTTTGTCTGGCGCCTTGTACCTGGTTGTCACCGGCTGTGACCTTGTCGTCAACATAGCTGGATGTGATTCTAACTCGTGGTCTTTAGAGTGACGATTGTGTCAGTAATGCGACTTGTGTTCCTTTTACGGATCGACTTTTTAGACGATGATATTACTTGGAACTTTATACCCCAGGCCATCTGGTCCCAAGTGGAAGCCAACGTCGGCATTATTTGCGGTACGTATTATGCGACGCTTGTTCACGCTTCATGCGAAACGGACGCTTACTCATGTTTTTCATTCAGCCTGTCTTCCCTTTATGAAACCCGTGATCAAGAAGGCGACCTTTGGCTTGATCAACCTCACGCCACCGTCTTGGAGCAGCAGAGGGCATACCAAGGGGTCCACCGCTCGGCAGAAGGAGTACTATCGAAGCTGGGGCGTTGACAAGAGCCGTGGAGCAACCGCATCGCACGTTCGGTCCGTCAACCGCGCCGAGAGAGACGAGGGCGACGAGCAGCCATTTGCGCAGCTTACCGACGACGCTTCCGACAGAGCCTTGAAAACAGACTCGGGAGGCTTTGAGATGAGCGATGTGCGGATACAGTCTCCGAGCAAACCTCCGAGCAAAGGCATATTGGTGACGCGCGATGTGCAGCTGCATCATTCTGCCGTGTAAAGGATTTGGCGTATTTTGTCCCTGTTTGTATGTAATGATACCATTGATGTTAAGCGGTTGTATTTAGATGTCGAGCGGCTACGCACAATCCTTTCGTCACGTTAGAGATGGACAAGGACTGTTTCAAAAGTTACGGGATCACTTGGGTAGGTAATTCGGCTCAGTATGACTGGATAAATGAGATTCGACCACCGCTTCAATGTTTCGAGGATACTTGGTTCGCCGTGATACCCTCTGTGACCGATGTCTGGAACGACTGCCCTACAATATGTATTTCGATGCGTCGATTACAGAGAGGTGTGAACTAATAAAAGCACTCGAGGTGAGATGGGAAGCATACAAATTTGCCTACTACTACGGAGTACTTTACTTGCTGTGGGGACAATTGAAGCTTGCAGCTCGGCAACCTGCAGACACCGGCAGTCATGTTGTTTGTGTACTCCGTACCCATCCACGTACGGAGTAATACCGAACCTTGACCTGATGCAATTACTCTCCTTCCGTACCTGCTCATACCGCTGCTACCTTACATACAGATAGGCTCGGCTTTCTAGCACGCATGGCGCTTTGCATCCGCTGCATACCAATCGACATTGACTATAAGACATTCAGATCTGCAGCCCAACATCGCCAGCACGTGCTACCTGCAGCCTCGTTCTCTTCGCATCAGCTTGTAGCCAGCAAAGGCCATCATCAACCCCACCAACGAGGAGCTTTTGGCGGGAGGAGGAAGACTGCCAGCTGGACGAAGACTGTGGTCTGGACTCGCCGTAGCACCATTGGGACCTCATTGAAGGCGTATCAGACGAACGAGGCCGCTTTGGCCTCGGTCCAAACCCGAGACGAAGCTTCCGCCAACACTCTCGCCACCATCGCGAACCAGCAAGCGACCCGCGCCAGCAACCATGACGTCCCTTGAGCAGCAGAGATGGGTTACGGTCCAGCAGAAGACTTTCACGAAATGGTAAGCTTGAGTCAAGTGCTACTTGGTGGATGGCCCGAGCTGGCCCTTCTTCATCGTTGATGGAAGAACTGACGTCTGTGCAACGGCAGGTTGAACACAAAGCTGATAGCCAGGGACTTGGAGGTCAAGGATCTCGTCAAAGACCTGAGCGACGGCGTAAGTGCTCCTCGCATTGAACCTACCCGCGCTTGGTCCTCGTTGCCCCCAACTCTTTGTCTGTGGCTCACGCAAGATCTGTAGGTTATGCTGATACATTTACTGGAATGCCTGTCCAGCGAATCGCTCGGTCGTTACGCCTCCAAACCGAAATTACGAGTCCAAAAATTTGAAAACGCAAACTTGGCGCTTGACTTCATCAAGTCCAGGGGCATACAAATGACGAATATTGGCGCCGAAGACGTTGTTGACGGGAATCGGAAAATTGTCTTGGGCCTGATATGGACGCTCATTTTGAGGTTCACGATCAGCGATATCAACGCAGAGGGCATGTCGGCCAAGGAGGGTCTTTTGTTGTGGTGCCAAAGGAAAACAGCTTGTTACGACGAGGTCGAGGTCCGGGATTTCAGTGCCAGCTGGAACGACGGCTTGGCCTTCTGCGCTCTGCTGGATATTCACAGGCCCGACTTGATAGACTTTGACTCCCTGGACAAGGCGGACCACCGAGGCAACATGCAGCTCGCTTTTGACATTGCACACGAAGAGATTGGCATTCCCAAATTGCTCGATGTCGAAGACGTCTGCGACATACCGAAGCCCGATGAAAGGAGTTTGATGACGTACATTGCCTACTGGTTTCACGCTTTCTCACAGATGGAAAAGGTGGAAAACGCCGGAAGGCGTGTAGAGAAGTTCGTCAACAACATGCAAGGCGCCTGGGAGATGCAGAGTGCATACGAACGGCGGATGAGAGAGCTGCTCGCCGCCATTCGCGCCCAGACCGAGACTTGGAAATTGGCTCAGTTTGAAGGTACGTACGCAGATGCCAAAGCGCAAGCCCACGAGCTGGCCGCCTACAAGAGGGGCCAGAAGCGCGTTTGGGTCGCCGAGAAGAGTGATCTGGCCACCCTGCTTGGCAACATCAAAACGAAGCTGGGAACGTACCGGCTGCGACCGTACGAGCCTCCTGCGGAACTGCGACAGGACATTCTTGAGCGGGACTGGACGACACTGACCAAGACGGAAATGTCACGGGCCCAACTCATCAATGAAACAATTCGAGAGTGAGTGATGCACCCCATGCAGCCGGAGTTCAAGGTTGGCCCTTACTGATATATTGTTGGCGAATAGCATCAAGAACTCATTGCGGAAGTCGTTTGCCGATAAAGCTAATGACTTTGCGTTGGCTCTCAGAACCATGCAAATGGCGATATCCGGGCTCGATGGCGAGATTGAAGACCAATGGCATCACGTCAAGAAGCTGAGCGGCAATCTACCTCCGATGGATGACTATCTGGTGGCCATCGCTACCGTCGACGAACAGTGTCGCGAGGCCAACATTGACGAAAACGACTTCACCACATATACCTACGACGAGCTGGCTTACGAGCTGGGACTTGTGAGATCGTCTGTCCAAAAGAAGCTGTCCTTCTTGGAGAACCAAATGGTGGCGCGCAACATGACCAATTTGACGCCTATACAATTGGAGGAGTTTGAGAGCGTGTTTCGTCACTTTGACCGCGACGCATCGAATTCGTTGCACGAGATCGAGTTCAGTGCCGCACTGGCCTCCCTGGGACTGGTCTTTTCGGAAGAAGAGATGCACGACTACTTTGAAGAAACATCCAACGGACGCGATGAAGTCACGTTTGAGCAGTTCATCCGCTTCATGGTGGACGTGACCGAGGATCAGAATACGGCCGAGCAAGTATTCCAGTCTTTCCGTGAAGTGGCCGATGGCAAACCTTACGTGACAGAGATGGATCTGCGGCACAGCTTAGTGCCCGATGAGGTCATCGATCACCTCGTGGAGATGATGCCCTCTCACAGCGGCCCGGACATGTCGCAGGATCGGGGCCAACCCCAGTACGACTACATTTCTTTCATGGAGAAGCTCATCGATGAAGAGGGCGACGCTGGAGAAGTACCCACGGGTGTCTTGCAGGACAGGACCAATTTGGGCGATGCACCCCTGAGCGAAGGCTCGAAGCTGAATGGCGCAGGCCTGTGATGGAGGGATGGGGCTGCGGCTGCATGCCATTAATCACTCTGGGATCTTTGGATATGGCGCAAGGTTGAGACGGGAGCTTCAGACCGTCTTGGCAGAAGCCTCGAAAATGATTAGTATTGCTGAAGCACCACGGTCTCTTCTGCATGGGTGCAAACAAGTGGTAATCAATGGAGGTAACGGGGCTCCCTCTCATGATCATATATACGAAGCCCGGAGTAGTGGTTCTCTGACTTCCCCGAGGCTGTTCACTCACTAAAGAGGAGGACCTAGCTGGGTAACAGTGCAGTATTAATACAAGTCCACGCTGATGGAATAAACAACTTGGCATAATATCTAAGGCCTTGAATGCGATGTGATGAATGGAGCGGTAGTAAAACGTATTACAAGTTAATACCTGTGGCTATATACGTAATTGCTGAAGGGTGTGTGGTGTTTGCTGCCCGACGACCGCTTTGAAAGTACTGGTACCGATATCGACCTTTGGCGCTTGGAGCGCTTGACCCCGTATGCGTCAACAGAAGGTACCTATACTTTGAGCTGATGGCTGCTTCTACCCGCAGATAATTGCGCCATTGCATTTGATGGTGCGGATTTCATTTTGATAACGGGGCCTTTTTTGACGTCGATGGAATTGAATATTGGCTATCTTGTTACAGTCAAGCCTTGATCTCGCGCACTTTCTCCTGTCGCTTTGCACCAGCCCGCCATGGCACCACATCCGAGGCTATTGCGGGCACTTCTACGGAATACGACTCGTCGCCCGCTGATCGCCACCAGTTGTCATGCGCTTCGCCCGTTGGCGGGCGGCGCGGCGTCCGCGCCGACGAGACCACTTTCGCAAACTTGTGTTTCGAGGGCTAAGCTCACCACGGACATGTACCCTGACTTGAAGCGGAACTCGAAATTCACCAAGTTGACACCCGAGCATGTTGCCTTCTTCCGGAACTTGCTGGGCAGTGACGCGGCGGTGATTGACGGTGTAAATGCTGATGCCGAGGCCGATATCCAGCCTTTCAACGAGGATTGGATGCACAAGTATCGTGGGCAGTGCCGCTTGGTCTTGAAGCCCGCTTCGACAGAGGAGGTGAGCCAGGTCTTACGGTACTGCAATGAGAAGATGCTGGCGGTTGTTCCTCAAGGAGGCAACACTGGGTTGGTCGGTGGTTCCGTGCCGGTTTTTGATGAGATTGTCATCAACATGGGACGGATGAACAAGATCCAGTCCTTTGATAAAGTGAGCGGCTCACTCGTCATTGATGCAGGCTGCATCCTGGAGGTGGTCGACCAGTTTCTCGCCGAAAACGGCCACATATTTCCCTTGGATCTGGGAGCGAAGGGCTCGTGTCAGGTGGGTGGCAATGTGGCCACCAACGCTGGAGGCCTGCGACTACTTCGCTATGGAAGCCTGCATGGGAGCGTTCTCGGTATGGAAGCCGTCTTACCGGACGGCACCATCATGAACGACCTGTGCACTCTACGCAAGAACAACACCGGATACGATCTGAAGCAGCTCTTCATAGGCGCAGAGGGTACCATTGGCATCATCACCAAACTCTCCATCCAGTGTCCCCAGCGCTGCTCCGCTGTCAACGTGGCCTTTTTTGGATTGGAGTCCTATGAAAAAGCGCAGCAAGCATTCCGCGAGGCCAAAATCCAACTATCCGAGATCTTGTCCGCCTTCGAGCTTATGGACGGCAGGAGCCAGCAACTCGTTCACCAAGTCCGACAAGAGTCGATGCCACTGGAAGGGGAGCACCCTTTCTACTGTCTCGTGGAGACGAGCGGCTCCAACAGCGAGCACGACTACGCCAAGCTCGAGACCTTCCTCGAGGACGTCATGGCCAAGGAGGTCATTGCCGACGGCGTTGTCGCGCAGGACGCCACGCAGATCAAGACGCTATGGAGCTGGCGCGAGAGCATACCCGAGTGTATCGGCCACTGGGGCGGAACATACAAGTACGACGTGTCCATCCCGCTGGCGGAGATGTACACCCTCGTGGACGATGTGAGGGCGCGCATAGACGAGGCCGGCTTGCTGGGCGAGACGAGCGAATTCCCCGTGGTAGACGTCGTGGGATACGGCCACATGGGAGACTCGAATCTACACCTCAACGTCGCGGTGCGACGGTACGATAAAAAGGTCGAGGAGGTGCTCGAGCCGTACGTGTATGAGTGGATCGAGAAGCGGCAGGGAAGCATCAGTGCCGAGCATGGGCTGGGATTGGCGAAGAAGGCGTTCATCAAGCATAGCCGGAATGACACAATGGTCGCCTTGATGAAGCAGATCAAACAGCTATACGATCCGGTACGTGAATACTCCGCGATGCGCTTTCTTCTCCTTCCTCCTATACCTAGTCACGGATTTGGCTGACACTGGTTATTTCTGTTCAGAATAACATCATGAATCCATATAAATACATTTAGAGGAGTGGTCAAAATAGGTAGGTTCATTCAGGTGGTCGAGGCTTGATGAATTCTCCCATAGAAGTGTAGTCAGGTTCATTTCCAGCGCTGGCTGATAATCACAACTTGGGACGGTTGACTGATGATGGGATGTCACTGTTCATATGCAGGCTTTGTTGTCTTATCGACGAGAGCCATTCTTTGAAGAGCATCATGTAGACTACTCATGATTTGGGAGCCAGCATTGTCTGGTCTTGGTTAGCATAGCTATGCGCTGGATTGTCTTGTGGAAGTCCGTGGGGATACATCAGGCAGATCGAATTCCCTGTACTTGTACAAGCATAATACTTGGACTTTGCACACAAGCCATACTCACATAAGAGATTATGCGCCCTTGGCCAACCTGCAATGCCTTTCCAATATTTGAAGTCGTCTCTACAATATAATAGTAGTAGTACTAGTAGTAGTCTCAGCTTTAGTACTCCTCGTTCATGAAGCCTGGATGACCACAGTCGCACTGTGGGACGGCTCCGCCAGCACATTTATCCGCCCGCGGTACCTGATTGCGCCGAGAGCTCCAGCTCCAGCCTGCAGCGAACAGGCTACCACTCTGACGAAGCTCCTCCGACGGCCCATCTCACTTCCATGATTTAAACGTCAGTTTCAACGCTACGCGACCACCGAACAACAAGGTCCTTCACACCTGAGACTTGATTTCCGGTAAAGACAAAAAAGCCACAAGCTAAACTTTGCATCTTCATTTCCGCAATGGCTTCGGGCTACGACAGAGCTCTGTCGGGTGAGTACCCATGTTCGCCATGTTCCCGTCCTTGCTAATCGTGTTCTATAGTGTTCAGGTTGGCAGCTCCGGTTGCTCGATAGCGTCGCCACGAATATTCTAACAAACTCGATAGCCCCGATGGACACGTTTTCCAAGTCGAGTATGCTGGCGAAGCCGTGAAGCGAGGTGCGTCATGGGGGGAGGAAAGCATGGTTCCAGATGATGGCATTGTTGACATCCGGACTAGGTACCTGCGCCGTGGGTGTAAAGGGTCAAGATGTTGTCGTTCTAGGCTGCGAGAAGCGATCGGCTATGAAGCTGCAGGATACCCGAATCACGCCCTCGAAGATCCAGGTCCTCGACAACCATGTTGCCCTGGCCTTTGCTGGCCTGAACGCCGATGCTCGGATCCTGGTCGACAAGGCACGGATAGAGGCTCAATCCCACCGCTTGTCGGTCGAGGATCCGGTCACCATCGACTACATCACCAAATACGTCGCCGGCGTGCAGCAACGATACACCCAGGCTGGTGGTGTGCGACCTTTTGGTATCAGTACCTTGGTGGTGGGATTCGACCCTGGGAGCAAGGTTCCAAGACTATATCAGACAGAGCCGTCTGGAATCTACTCAGCTTGGTTAGACTCTCGAACCGCCCCGCAAGTGTCGATCTGGATATTCTGACAATCGCGCAGGAAAGCAAATGCCATCGGTCGCTCCAGCAAGACGGTCCGCGAGTTTTTGGAACGCAACTACAAGGAGGAGATGGATCGTGAGGCGACCATCCGACTGGCGATCAAGTCGCTCCTCGAAGTCGTGCAGACTGGTGCAAAGAATATCGAGATTGCGCTCATGTCCCCCTCAGCAGAGATGGAGATACTGGGGAACGAGGAGATCGAGAGATTTGTCAAGGAGATTGAGCAGGAGAAACAGGAGGAGGCAGCAAGGAAGAAGAGCGGACGGCCCACCGGAGCTGGGAGCGCTACAGTCTCGACGAGGGAGACGGCTGAGTGACGGACATGAACAGAAGCGACGACTTTCACATAAATCATGACTCGAGCGCGTTCAAGACGTGATAGTCGTACATCAGCATGCTTTGCCATCAGGCTAACATTTTCCACTTGAAAGCTAAATCTCTCCCTTGCCTGACGAGAGGCGAGCGCCCAAACGCCCCATATGAACCCTTCAACGCTGGCTTAACAGAATGCAATCCCATCATCCGTGCTATCTATCTAGCCCAACTTATCGGCGTCCTCGTCCGGGTCAAATATAGATCTCAGATTTGTTTGCTTGACCCTCTCGTCCCTCAGCATCTTGTTGTTGACCCTGACGTCGTCGCTCTCGACGGAAAGCGCAGCCTTTGGAGTCTTGGCATCGATGACAAAGTGGTTATCGCAATGCGGGCAGTACTCGTCGCTCTCCTCGAATTCCTTTGCGTCTTTCCGAAAGCATTTCTTGCATTTCTTGCACGCGAAGATCATCTCAAAGCTCTGCAGTAGAGGATGGGTCTCCTTCTCGGCATGGCATTCGGCGCAGTCGAACCATTTTCGACCTTTGTAGGTTAGAAGTCGTTCAGCTTTTTTTGCGGTATCGTAGGGGAGAGGGGAGAATACAGCAGGGTGATCGGATGGCCACTTGGGCGTTGAGGATGTGCTTGCTGTGAGAGAGATTTAGATGCGGGACTCGTTGTCGTTCGGAACAAGGATTGGCTTGGCTTACCACATGGGGGCTGGCGGGTGGTGGACGCGAGCTGGGAGACGAGGAAGACTTGGATGTTGAGGAGATGATGTGATGTGAACGGCTTTGGTGTTTGCAGCCTGCTAATTACAAATCCCTGTACGTACATCTGGGCAGGTCGTTGTCGGGCTTAGTGGGTTTTTTTCTTGCGGGGGGTGGGACTGAGCGCTGGATGTCACTACGTTGGACGTTACGGGGTGCGCGACAGGAGAACGTCGGCGGTTGGCAGAGCGGGTTCCAGGTGCATGCTTCCCCCAAATCAGGTATCCAGGAAATGGATAATAATTACATATTGGTTCTTAGGTTATCAATCACGTAGCAGATTCTTGTGCGGCCTGCCAAGAGAACTTCGTGTCGAGTTTGGGTAGTCATTGCGCGTGACATGGCAATGCGAGCAATTTATAGCAGACACAGTTGTATCCCTTTGACGGTCTTAAAGGAGCTTTCGGGTCACGGGCCCCACGTCCACAGGAGTACTACCCTAATACATCTTCACATGAATATACTAGGTATATTCTCCGCGAAAACGCGCTCTAACGTAAGCGCGTATAATGTATCGTCTAGTAGCTTCGTAACTTCTTTTATAGTATAATTTACAAGGTAAATAAGGTATCGCTCTTTTAGGCTTAGCCTATTCGTTCAGATCCTTGTAAGTGACCTAAAAGCTCCTTTAAGACCGTCAAAGGGATGCGTTGGCATGATGGGTCGACACAAAGAGGTATCAACAGGGAGGCCGCCGAAGTGATAGCAGGGCCCGGACGCTAGGTACATGCACAAGGCGATCGGCTTGGCCCTGGTCACTTGCGCTGCTCGATGATTGGAGCTTGGCGAGCTTGGCGAGCTTGGCACGCTCAGCGAGGCAATGCAAGTTCTAACGGTAACTACTGCCATTCCACTGGGGAGTTCAGATGTGTAGTGAAGACCAACCAGGAAGCACCTAGGTATGGATTCGCGGAAGGAGTGGTTAACACGTTACTTGTAATACTCCGTATTAATAGTTGATTCGCGTCGTCCAAGGTGGGTTTAGACGGAGACTCGGATGAAACTTTAAATTCTTGTAGAGAACCGCTGGGGCCAGGAAAAAGGATAGGGGCGGGCGAGTACCGATGTCTTCCATGCTATTTGCGTCGTCCAGGGTGGGGGGGGGGGGGTTCTTACTCGCTCATTTGCCCCCACCAGTCGCTGACGTCGTACTAGTAGTCTTCCTCTCACCTCCTGACCCTGCTACATATCGAGACTCACCTCTCATCTCGGCTGCATCGCAATCTCAAAATCTGTTTTGGGCGACCGTTTCGCGTCGACAAGGGAAGCAGCAGAGGCTGTGCTTCCCACTCCCCTGAACACGGCCTGAAGGACGGAACGGAGACAGCGAGTACCGCCGTCGGGCCTCTGCTCTGTTCTCATATTTCTGTCTAGGGCTCCAATCATCAACCGGCGCATTGGCCCTGTCCGTGCAAACCCTTCGCCTCGCTTCACCCTGCTTTGAATCACACACTTACGATCTAATGCCTTGAAGCTTTCTCAACCATCAACTTCCACATTCAAGAGTCGGTCGCTTGACCTCTGAGAGCGTTCGACTACCTGCACTGGCCAATTTTCTACCATGTCGAATTACCCTTCTATGCTTGTTCCGTCTATTGATGAGACTCTCAGATGAAAGAGGTGCAGACTCTTCAGTCTCGAAATCACTCAGCCCCGCTTCTTCGCCCTTGCTCATCGACACTGGCCTTGCCTTCCGCCATGGTTCATTGATCAACGAGCTGGAAGTTATGAAATTGTGACCGCTCCTCGTTTCCTCTTTGAACTCGAACTCAGTGGTGCTCTACTTCAGCTATACAGCGCTCTTCGCCGAAGGGCAGGTACCCGTTGGCGACAATGCTGGACTCTGCGCGCGCCTTCGTGTTGGAGCAGCTCAAAGCTGTCAAACCAGGCTTTATCTCGAAGAAACCGCACTTCGACTTCATCACGGTTCACTGTATGTGCTGCTCCTGCAACGTCTCAACACGTGTTTCCTGCAAGTTGTGCTGATGAGTGTCATGTGGCAGATTTCTGGATCATCGGCGCCACGATCGTCTCCTCGATCGCCATCTACGCCTCCGGCAAAGGAGAGCTTGCGTACATAGATGCTCTCATGTTTGGCAGCGGGGCCAACACGCAAGCTGGTCTCAACCCCGTCGACGTCAATCTCCTCAATGGCTTTCAACAAGCTATGATCTACTTCTTCGCCATCTTGTCTAATCCTATTACCCTTAACTCTTGCGTTGTCTTTCTGCGTCTCTATTGGTTCGAAAAACGCTTCCAGGCCTGGGCCCGGGATGTGCGTCAACGACGACCAACTCTGACAAAGTCTAAATCGGCCCCTGTTGTCGACGAAAGCAGAGCCGAGCAAGGTGTGAATGGGAGGCACATCACACTCGTCCTACCACACGGCCGAACACAGAGAATGACTAACGATGGCATTCTACTGGACGACGGCCTCGACAAGCCCTCAACGCCCGCTGGGGCTACCAAGGGCGACGGAAGCGACACAACGACAACCACTGACGACCAGGCAAACGAAGCGAATGGTGATGCTGGCGACGCAGAAACGGCGCCGACACGTCATCACGTTCCTGGTGCCCCCAATTCGGCCAAGCAAGGAAACGAAAACCGTTTGGGGACAGCTGATGGGCAACTTATAGGGCAGCCAACCCCTACCGCCATCACGTTTGCAGAGACTGTCAAAAGAAGCGACGGTATGGACGACGACCCTATCAAATATTCTTCTCGTTGGTCGAATGCGGAACACATTGCCATTCTGGAACGACAGCGTAACGAGGACAATGATGATGTTTTGCGAATTCCAGGACCTCGGGACGCTGAGCGGGGACTTGGGCCTAGGCGGCTCCAAGAGAGCGATGCGAAGGAGGACGAGGCCAACGCACTCATGCAGTCGGGCACCGTGGAATCACATCTGGACCAAAGCAATGACCCGCAACGGATTCGTGAGCGGCAAGCGACTATTACCATCACAGAACCCGAAAAGCACAAGAGAGATGAAGTTGTCGATGACGTTAAAGCCGTCGGAGGAGCTCTTGACGCCTTGAAATTCCGGAAACCCCGTATCCTCAATCGTAATCAGAAGAAGCTGCACGAAAGTGGTGGAGAGCCTGGGACGGTGCCTCATCCCGTAAGAACCCGCACAATGGAATCAATTCGTACGGCATTGTCGAGGGAGAAGGATGCCGATATGCCATATTTGTCCTATACGCCTACAGTGGGCCGCAATTCAAACTTTCTTGGCTTGACGCTGGAACAACGAGAGGAGCTCGGCGGTATCGAATACCGGTCCTTGCGAACACTGGCCCTGGTGTTACTCCTCTACTTCTGGCTCTTTCAGCTCATCATCCTCGCTTGCCTCCTGCCCTTCATTCTTCACAACGATTACTACGGAAACATTGTCCAAGGAAACGGCATATCCAGGACTTGGTGGGGCTTCTTCACCTCCAACGTGGCTTTCACCGACGTAGGATTCACGCTCACGCCAGACAGCATGATATCCTTTCAAACCGCCAAGTTCGTCCTCATGGTCATGTGGCTC
Organism: Torrubiellomyces zombiae; assembly: GCA_018831705.1. NCBI lineage: Eukaryota > Fungi > Ascomycota > Sordariomycetes > Hypocreales > Ophiocordycipitaceae > Torrubiellomyces > Torrubiellomyces zombiae. Next base: position 13,805 of record JADHZA010000229.1, read on the forward strand.
TTCATCATCATCGGTAACACGGGATTCCCAGTCATGCTCCGATTCGTGATCTGGGCTTTTGCTAAAATAACACCTCGAAGTTCTGGTCTATGGGAGGAACTCCGTTTCTTACTGGATCACCCTCGTCGATGCTTCACGCTACTTTTTCCATCCGGTCCTAATTGGTGGCTGTTTTGGATCTTGGTCATTCTGAATGCCGTGGATGTCTTGTGCTTTCTAGTCCTGGACGTAAGTACGATAGTCTTGACCGCCTGGTGCTGCCATATCGCTGATGACTAGTAGCTTGGCTCCGAACCGATTACGAAAGTCTCACTCAGCGATCGTGTGGTCATTGGTTTCTTCCAGGCCGCTTCCACAAGAACGGCTGGCTTTTCGGCGGTGAACTTATCGGACCTTCATCCAGCCATGCCAGTTCTGTACATGATCATGATGTATATATCTGTATTTCCCATTGCCATCTCCATCCGAAGAACCAACGTCTACGAAGAAAAGTCGCTGGGCGTCTATCACAGCGCTCCTGCTGAGGACGAAGCCGACGGCACTGCATTGTCCTATGTCGGAACGCACTTACGTCGTCAACTATCTTTCGATTTGTGGTACATCTTTTTGGGCTTCTTCATCCTCACCATCAGCGAGGGTCCCAAAATACAGGCTCGCAACTTCGACATGTTTGCCGTTTTGTTTGAGATTGTGAGCGCTTACGGTACAGTCGGCTTGAGTATGGGTGTCACAGGCCTCAATACATCGCTGTCTGGGTCGTTTTCAGTGGTCGGCAAGCTTGTCATCGTGGCCATGCAGATTCGCGGCCGTCATCGTGGCCTACCGTACGGCCTCGATCGAGCCGTTCTACTCCCAAGCGAGTCCCGCTTCAAGAGAGAAGCGGAAGAAGCGGACGCTGTACTGGCAAGAGCCAGCACCGCCGTCTCTACTGGGGTGGCAACGAGCTTGCATCGCGTAGGAACTGCGCCGGCGCGAAGCCGTAGCAAGAGCCAGGAGCGTGGCCACGGTCGAACCAACAGCAACTTGGTTACGTCGTTTCTTCACCCGGGCCCTGCCATGCACCGTGATACGACGTCGTCTCATCGAACGAGAAGGTCATTCGATTCTCATGATTCACCATTCAGCCCGACGCGACGAGTTTCTCATTCAGACTACGAAGAGGCCATGGAAGATCTGACGCCATCGCCCAGCACGCCGTCTCGACGGACGCCGCATAGGGCAGACACGGCGCCAGGCTTTTAGATAAATCCCTGGCATTGACTAAGCCTCAACCCGACTCGCAGTGCCCGCTGTACTTTGGTCATTTTTGACCATGTTCCTAGTTCAATGGACGTACTCGTGCAGGCAAAAAATGTACATTGCCTGACCGTTGCTTACATTTCGGTCCTTTCATGCATCTCTTCTTGTTCGGGATTATTATCTAGATTGGGAGGCAGATTTACTATGGATTCGCATTACTGCATAGCATGCGCACAATAGACCGGCATTTTTCACCCGATATACACAGTTATTCTTCCTGAAAAGATTCATACTCTATGAAAGCGGAGGGTAGTCAACCTAGAAATTTGGCGCGCAATCAATGACCTTGTGAACAGACCATATGTCGCAGCTGATGCTCGTTCCACTTGATGCTAGATAAACGTGTCATCGCAGGACCCTCCTCCTCCAAATGCCCGTCATGACCAGCTCAGCAAGTACTCTACTCTCATTTACTACGCAGTCTAATATGTGTTCCCAAACATTTTCCCAAAGCGCTCAAAATCCCGGAAAAAGCATGGCTAGCCAATCATGTCTTACAGAGACCAGCTCACGACTCCTCTAGCAGTGAGGGCATTGCCCATGAAAATGTAGCCTTCAACGCCGCCGCCAAGAAGAAACTCCAAGAACAGGAGTAATGACAGGTTCACACAAATCATCAGACACACAGGCCCCTGCTCTATCTATCTTCAAAGGCCCCCATGCGTTTCAGAGCACCAGCCAAACGCCGGTAATCACGCAACAGATCAATAACCTCGCCCAGCTTGAGCTCGCCGGGGGTCTGAATCTCCATAAAGCGTTTATTGGGCGGTGCGATCTTGAGTTGTGGTTTGGGTGGCAAGGAAGCAGCTATATCTGGGAAGGCCTTTTAAGGGCGTCAGCAAATTGTAAACAGGTTTTCAGCGACAGGCTGCGTACCGTTGCGAGATCGCCCCCGTCAGTGGTCTTGCCCGCGTCGGGGGCTTTGCTTGTAGTGATGGCTGGCGTGGACGCGTTGCGGCCGAAGCCGCGCATCATGCCCATGCTGGACAGACGGCCTATGGGGTTTAGGGAGCTGCCGAGATTGCGGACCTGGTCTAACATGGCCGGACTCGGAGATGGTGCTGCAGCAGACAATGGAACGGCCGCGGCTGATGCCTTGGTGGGCTCGTTGGTGGGAGCAGCCTTAGTGGAGGATCTTCCGGTGCTGAGACCGCTGCGACTGCTCTCGGCGCTGGAATCGCGTCGACCACCTATGAGGCTGAGAACGCGGTCTTCGTGAACGACGGGAGTCTTCTGCTCGGCGTCCTCGGCGTCGATGGCTGAGCCTGCTGTGCTATTGTTGTCGTCTTCCTCGAGTGGGGGTGTGCTGACCAGCTTTCGCGCGTCATCGAGAGTTCGCGGGACGATGATGGATTCGCGGGGACTCTGTTGATGTTCGCGGAGTTTGCCTAGTAGAAACGAATAGCTGTCGCCGAGACTGTTGGATATCGTCTTGATGCCCTGATCGGCCGTGGTGAAGACTGCGTCGCTCGCTGCACCAAAGGCTTGAGCGGGCGTGTTTACGAGGTCGCTCAATCGCCTGTTTTTCAAGACACTGGTGGCTTTGAGGGTCGAAGTCGACGGTGCGGGTTTTTCAGCAAGTGCAGCTGTGCTGTCGCTGCTGGCGTCACCAGTGGCTTGTATCTCAGGGGTCAGACCTTCGGCGAAGGCCGGTGGGAAGGTCTCGGACTTGGGGATGCCGGACTGGCCCGTCGACTTGGGCGGTCCGGATGGGTGTTCGTCTTCCCGCAAGGTGGACAGGTCCACTGTCTCTAAGAAGCTGATGGCGGCTTCGAGGTTCGTCATGCAGTACGACGCTTCGCCCGTCAGCTTCTTCTCCCATCGAAAGTGCTGGATGAAGTGAAGGTCGCTGATGACGTGGAGGTTCTCGGGGGGCAGGGTGATGAGAGCGTATATGAGCATGGGCATGATCTCGTCGGCTGAAGCTGAAGGATGAAACCTGGCGAGTGTGTCGACTATGCTCTTGTGTGCCGCTTTCAGGTGGTTCACTTTGCTAAATGGGTATCTCGACTCGCTCATGCGCGTCAGATCTGTCCGGGCCGGAGCCAGGGCCTCCTTCATCTCCTCGGCTTTGGCTGCGGCAGCCTCTGGGCTGGATGCCGGCTCATCGCTCAACTCAACCCCCAGATCGGAGAGACCAATTCCCACAAGAGTTAAAGCAGCGGTCTTGGACCGTAATTTGCCATCCTGAGCCTCGTCCTGAGTACTCTTGTGCCTGTATATGCGATCGTAGATGCCCTCGCACAACCTTCGCTCCACAGCTTCTTCCAAAGAGCCCCGTTTTGTCTCGAGGGCCTTCCTGGCTCGTCTGCGACTGACAAGTTCATCGGCCGTCACCATTTGTTGCTCTTTTTCCGCAAACGACTTGTCTTTGGAGGTGACGGGGTTGGTCTTGGATCGGAACCGGCTAGCAGCGGAGGATAGAGATGAGCCAGAACGAGTTGGGGAGGGTCTCCTCGATTGCCTTGTCGCAAGCGCGTTTACGTGGGTGGCGATGTGGGACGAAGCCAGCTCGTAGAACTCCTGAAAGAGGCTGGAAAGTCTTTCGATGTTCGGAGGAGTCGTGTGCACCTTGGCTGACAAGGACTCGATGAAACTATTCATGTTTGGATCAGCAACGTCATTAACCATTATTTTTTTCTCCTAGAAATGGGTGTCTACTCACCTATCAGTCAGAGTTATAAGCTCGATGGGTAGGTCATCAAGCTCGATTGATGTCCTCGAAGCATCTGCATGATCCTCGGCATCTGAGTGATGACCGGCCTCGAACGCATCTGGGACATTTGGTAGATCGTTGCTATCGACGAGCCCCTGCTGTATTCGCGTGCCGGTGGAGAATTCATTCTGTAAAGTGGTTGCCCTCTTCGGCGGTCTACGCCCTCCCTTCTCATCTATAGCATCGGGGGCAGAGGCTGATGTCGAGGACATGCCGTTGGCATCAGGACGAACGGCCGGGGGGTTCCGGTAGCTTGATGACGACATAGAGCGAATTTAGGATGCTCAGCGAGCTATTTCGCACGTCAGCATCTCTCCATAGTCCGGCAAAGCTGTTCCGGCCGCGGTAGCAGCTGGCGATGGCGTTGAGTGTTGGTCTCGACAAGTTGCAAAGGGAAACAACGGACTCCGGTGCCGTCAGGTACCATTGCAAAAAAGAATTTCAACGCATCAGAACAAAAACACAGAAAACGAACCACTGGAGTATCAAGCGATGTTGGTGGCGAGTGGTCGCCCATATGGCTGCCGAGCTCCGCGAGCCGTTGGAGATGGGATGGATATGCGCCGCGTCACTACCCGTTGCTCAACCGGAGGACAGCCCAGGTCGAAAAACTCGAACTTCAGAATAACAACAAAGCAATCTCAAATTGAAGGCGACGGTAGAGTTTTGACTATCGGCAGATGCATGACGCAGCTTGAGAGAGCGAGAAGTGGTCTTGTCGCAGCGCAATCGAGGGATTTGTGACCCTGCACGTGTGTGAATCATGCGATGACGAGGCACGAAGCCGGGGCAGCTGTTTTGAATACCAGCATTAGCGCCGTCATGTCGAACTGCACGCTAAAAATAAAGGGTCGTGTAATACCTGTCCGTACCTTGTTAGCAGCCGCCCTGGCGGGGCGGGTCTCCCACAGCGGGAAAGATGGATGATTCTCACAGGGCGTTGCCACTAGCCGTGAGGAGTAATACCTGCAGGTAGGTATAATGTCACTTAGCCGCCTTGCCGCCCTCATGCAACAAATTAGGTAGGCCATCGTCATTGGGTCTTGATGTCAGATTCAACTTGTCACCACTTCAAACCAGTCCTGGCCTTGTTTCTGGTCTCGAGGAGCGCATGCCCACTGAAGACTCACCGGCACTTGTGGCAACAGGCAGCCTTGCCTTCGTACGGTGAAGAAGATGTCCGGTGCTCCGTCCCGTATCCTCTCTACTCTGGGCCACCTGCTCCCGCAGACTCGCGATCCGCCTCATGTCCATCATTTATCTCCAACCTTTTTCCTGCCGCGGGCTGCCTCTATTGAGCCTGACGCCCATGCCATCGCCCACATCACTGCCGACGGCGTTGCACTGCGCCGCACATACCAGCAGTTTGCCCATCGGGCCCGAGGACTGGCTTACTACTTCAAAAAGCATGGACTCTTCCGTGTGGGCATCCTGGCTCCCAACACGCCGGCCTTTCTCGAGGCTATCTACGGCATAGTCGCAGCCGGCGGTGTCATTGTCCCGGCCAACTACAGGCTCAAACAGGATGACATTGCTTACATATTCGACTACGCCGATGTGGACTGTATCATCGTCGACAAGGAATTTGAGGGCTTACTTGGTGTCTACAAGACGAAACATAGATCTACCCCCATAATTGTCGATTTGGTGCGTATCCTGCTGAGAGTTTTCTGACGACATCAGTTTTTTTAACGGATGCCACTTGTACGTAGGATACGCATGTCACTCTTGGACCCTCAAGCGGCCCATTCAATGAAGCCGTGTCAGAGGGTCTTGCCTTTGATGAGTCTCAGGGTGGCAAAGGCTGGGATGGCCTCCATGCGAAGGCAGCTGACGAGGGAGACATGCTGGCTATTCCCTTCACATCTGGCACCACGTCCCGGCCAAAAGGTGTCGTCTACACACATCGGGGCGCCTACCTCGCCGCCGTGGGTAACGTTATCGAATCGGGCCTCAACATTGGTCGGTGCCGGTATCTCTGGACTCTCCCAATGTACTAAATGCCTTAGTGTGTTGTTTGTGACATGAATTAGCGGCTGACGTGAGATACCAGGTTCCATGCCATGGGTTGGACCTTTCCTTGGGCCGTCGTAGCTGTTCGTGGCTTGAACGTCTGCTTGAGGAAGATCGACTATCCTCTTATATGGAAATTGCTCAGAGAAGAAAACATCACGCACTTCAACGCGGCGCCCACCGTGAATACTCTTCTTGTCGATTCCAAGGAAGCCCAAAAGCTCCCTGAACCCGTGCAAGTCACGGTCGCTGCCAGCCCCCCTAGCGGCTTTCTCTTTGAGAAAATGGTAAGTCCCGCCACCAATTCGGCGTTCATCAAATCGTCAACGCAGCTGCTGACATCTCCTCCCAGATCAGTTTGAATCTCCAGCCAGTGCACGTGTACGGCATGACAGGTATATATCTTGGCTCAACATCTTACACGTTCAGCTTGCTAACCAGGTTCTAGAAACGTATGGACCCATTACCAAGTGCTATCATATGCCGGCGTGGGACTCGCTGCCCCCCCAAGAGAAGTACGCCAAGATGGCTCGTCAAGGACACGGATTCATCACTAGCTTGCCTATCCGCGTGATCAGAAAGGACCAGCCCGAGGGGGTGCTCATTGACGTGGCCAAAGATGGGAAAGAGATTGGCGAAATAATCTTTTTCGGAAACATCTGCGCCAAAGGCTACTACAAAGACCCCCAAGCAACACGCTCACTATTTGCAGGGGTTGGTCTACATTCAGGCGACCTCGCCGTTTGGCACCCAGACGGGAGCGCACAAATCCTAGATCGCTCCAAGGACATCATCATATCGGGAGGCGAAAACATTTCATCTGTCTCCCTTGAAGGCATGTTGGTCGAGCACCCGGATATTCTCGAAGCAGGCGTCGTGGCTGTCGCGGATTCACGCTGGGGGGAAGTTCCGAAAGCGTACGTCACGGTCAAGGGAGGGAGACGCTTGCGTGGGGAAGACGTCATCTCATGGGCGAGAGACCAGAGCAACATTAGCAGGTTCATGGTGCCCAAGGAGGTTGAGATCGTGACGGAACTGCCCAAAACCAGTACGGGAAAGATCAAGAAGAACGAGCTGCGAGAGTGGGCGAAGAATGGCGCGAAGAGGTGATGAGTTTACCATGGTCGTTGCTCGGCATGTCTTGCTGTTTGACTCATTATGCTTGGATACCTCGGACACTATCGGCTTATAGTACATGCGGATTCTTGGACATATTCGCCAAATATGCTCGCTCCATAGAATTGATCCATTATACCTTCGTGGTTGCATCTCAACTCAATCGTCGTTCTGTTCGTCTTGTGCTCACCTCAGGCTAGCGGGAAATAGAGCGCCCTTGGAACCTCGATCGAGCGCGTCAAGTTTCTCCATATCCTCAGCATCCAGAGCGAAATCGAATACGTCGGCATTGGCAGCGATTCTGTTCGGCGTGCCGCTCTTGGGCAAAGGTACCCAGCTCTTTTGTAGACTGTAGCGGATGAGCACCTGAGCGGGGGATTTCTCATGTTTGGCAGCGACAGCTTGGAGAGTCTTATCGTCCAGGTTCTCCCCACAGGAGAGGGGGCTGTAGGCCTGGATGACGATGCGGTTGTTTTTGCAGTAGTCGACAATATCGCGATGCTGGCACCAAGGGTGAAGCTGACCATTTGAAACTCAATAACGTATCATCCGAGCCGGGGCGAAGGACCATGACCTCGTCCCGAGACCTTTCATGCAATACCACATACCTCGATCTGGTTCACGTGAGGTGGCCAACAACGTGCATACTCCTTCATCTCATCGATATGCTGAGGCCGGAAATTACTCACGCCAATGGCCTTGGCCTTGCCCTCGTCATACAACCTCTCCAACGCACGCCACAGCTCCTCGCGCGTGTCTCGACCGGGCCCCGTGCTCGGTATGTGAATGAGAAACAGGTCGACGTAGGCATCGGCAGCATCAGTACCAGCAACCCGGGCAACAGAGTCGAGCAGGTTCTGATACGTCTTTTCCGGACTGCCGCCAGATTGGCGAACCTTTGTGGTGAGAAACAGATCCTCGCGACGGACATCGGAGTCGGCGAGAAACTTCTGGACGGCGACACCGACGTGAGTCTCGTTGTGGTAGAGCTCAGCGGTGTCGATGTGACGATAGCCGCAGGCGAGGGCGTGGAGGACGGCAGCTTGGCATGATTCTCCGTAGAGTTGGTAGACGCCAAAGCCAAGTTGGGGGATTGAGCTGGGTTTGGACGTCGGGAGAGGGATTCTGGAGTGGATGGTGAGGGCGGCGGGCATGATGGGCGTAGGATTATTGTCAAAGAGACAGATCGAAGAAGAAGAGGAGGAGGAGGAGGAAGAGAGGGAAAGAATTTGAAAGAAGTCTAATGTCAATGCGAGGCGTTCGAGGCCTGAAATAGATAGGATGACTTCACAATATGGATCGAACTTATCTCCTTGCAAGCTACAACGTCACGGTGTTCCTTCCTTCTCCACGGTGGTGATGTCGTCGCTCGCCGTTTGTTTCGTTTTTTTTTTCTTTTTTCGATAATGATGCAATTCAACCTTCTCTTGCACTGCACGACGCATTACTGCAAGTAGTAATACCTTTGCCACTCGCTGGAGCGAGGGCAGGGTTTCGATCTATCATCTGGGCCGGCTGCTCCCCCTACATACCTGTACTAGTATACTAATAGGGCAATTCCACTGTAAGAGGCGGGGACCAACTGTGGGGTCCTGTGCCGTCCTCCCTCAGAGACTCTCAGAGAGACAAGCTTCAACCCCCAGAGCTTCATCCAGCCCGCGTCATCTTCGCAGCCAAACAGTGCTCTTGCTCTGTCTCTCCCCCCTTCCTCGCAGGTGATGGCTGCGATCTTGGGCCAGCACTTGCAATCTGGCGTCTAAAGCAACCCAAAAGCCTTCTCTTTGAATTTGAAAACCAACCAGGTCCATCATGAGCGCTCTGCGTCCCTTGCGAGGGGGCTGTCTGTGCGGTCGCAATCGTTACATCATCGCCTTCCCCGAGGATGGCATCGCCGACGCACAGGTTCTCTTCAGCACCGATCGGTTCCACCGTGAGTTTCGCACAGATGTCTAGCACTAGTTCGCATTGCTTCTGTTCTGCCCTCGAATAGCCACAGCTTGCTGATCTTCTACTCTATTTCAACGCAGAGGAGCCCCTTGGGACACCGCTGGCCGCTTACATCCGCGTCCCCCTCGCCTGGCTGCACAGCACCACGTCCGCCTTCTTCGATGACGAGACTCACACCATGATCCGTCGAGTGTACACGCATCCGAATCAAGAGCATTCCAAGCGTCAATTTTGTGGCTTCTGCGGCACGCCTCTGTCCTACTGGTCCGAACAGCCCAGGAGCGAGGCAGAGTACATCAACCTGACTCTCGGCAGCCTGCTACGGGAGGACTTGCGCGACCTGGAAGATATGGGCCTTATCCCGGACGAGGGCGAGACCGAGGCTGGAGACCTCGCCAAGAGGGACGACCCGCCTCTGGAGTCGTCGACGCGAACCACCGCCTTGCGACACTCGTTTGGCGTCCCTTGGTTCGATGGCATGGTGGAAGGTACGCGGTTAGGAAGGATGCGTCGCACCCAGGGTATCCAAAGATCTCAAGATGGTGCTGTCAGGGTCGAGTGGGAGATTGTCGAGCATCTGGACGACAAGGGTCATGACGTCGACATGGAGACAAGCTCGGCGTCGTCGGGCAAGCGAAAACTTGGGGATCGCGTCGAGTGAAACAGCCATTGGTTGTGATGCGCTGGCATAAGCGCACAATGGAAGAGTCTCATGAGACTTCGCCAACGTAGAGGCTGGCTATGCTCAGGGGGAAAGTGGAATGCCGTTCTCGGTATCAAGGGAGACGGATATCGAGCACTTGCTCGTCATGACTGCATTTGCGTCGGTCAGCCATGATGGCGGGAAACAGCAACGCAATTGCATATCTCGAGAGCTGATGAGGCCATTCGGCTGGACGAAGCACAGACGACTATTTGTTTCGGCAGGGTACGCGTCCAATGAGACGCAAGTGATACACAAGCGCACACAGCCTGCAAACTCAAGCATGTAGCATCAGTTGCGTCAATTTCATCGACAAGACAACCGCGTTTGTATTCTACATGTAAATCATCTCGAAAAACAAATCATCTAACTTGTGGGGGATAAGGCACCATGCCTCCCCTGGTAACAGCATGAACCACGCTGCCAGCTGCTTTGAGATGTAGAATGAAGTATCCGCAACAACGGACGCCGCGCTGAAACACCATCTAAAATGCACCTGGTATCAAGAAGAAGATAGCCTGCGCGCTTTGGCATTCGCCAATCGGAGAAGGAGATTTTGTAGAAACGTTTACCGCAAAGTTGACGCCACAAAATGGTCGTGACTAAAAACAACGGCAGCAGACAAAGCTCGTTCATCCGCCCACTCCGCCCACGAAAACAAGGGTACCGAGACAAGGGGCGTGCATGTAACGCAAGTGCAAAGGACACTCAATCCTCCAGTGATGGGTCATCATGTCGCAATGGCCCTGCCTGCAGAACCGGGCAACGACGTCTTTGGCTCGCCTCCGCCGGCACTGCTGGGTGCAGGGGCAATTTCAGGGTCCGGGATCTGTATATCCAGCTGGAAGCAGCGTGTCAGCAATGCCGGCGGATGTGATAAGGTGACAGCTCCGGACTTACCGTCATGTACCCCGTTTGACGGAGAGATATGATCTTTGGAGGAACGATGCCCTCGTCTGACACCGTCTTCTCCATTTCCATGTTCCATTTGGTGATCCACTGCTCCAGGTTTTTCAAACGTGACTTCGCATCTGTGAGCCCAAAGTCGTCCCAGAGCCAGCCAGAAATGAGACCCAGGATACCATCTGTGATGTTCCGCCAGCTATAGGGGTCGTATGCCGTAACTAGGTCTTTGTTCAGTTTTTCCACAATGACGCGGAAATCCGACTCGGAGACGCCTGCTGGGTCCAGAATCTCCGGGTACACATTCGAAAATGCCGGTGCCAAGTCGCCGTGTAGAGCCCAGTCGCGCTTGATGCGAATGATGCGCGTGCTTGCGTACTCGGTCGAGTCCACGGAAACATGGGGGTTCAGATGAGGATAGCACGGATGCAACGGGCCCCATTCCTCGCTGACGTCAGGTTGAACGTCTTCGCCCATTATGGAGGAATCGGACGAAGAAGTCCTAGTTTCCAGTTCATCGGCCGCTGAAACATTGGACGGCCGAGAGGCGGTGGCATCTCCTCGCTCGAGATCTCTCGAGAAGGACCTTTGTCTGTCCTCGCTCTCCCGTGCCATGGTGGCTACTTTCTTCCCTTTGTCTAATTTTGGGTGGCGAGCCCTGTATTGGCCATCCGCAAGCCTGTCGTCCTTTCTTCTCTGACTGGCGTCAAAGGATGTAGTGGGATCAGGAGACCATTGCCCGTCGTATGAGGCGCGAACGGATCTTGGCAAGCTGATGCGGCGGTCGACAGGACTGCTTCTCTCGATATGGACGCTCACGCGGTCAGATTGCGGGTGCCGCGCGTGCCACTGCTCAGAAAAGTTGAGGAGAGGATTGCCACCGGCAGATGGATCCAAGGTCGGATGCTGGAGAGGGACGACAGGAACAGACGGCGTGGAAGGTCGTCGCGTGCTGGTGAGGGCGGGACGTGGCGTCGAGTTTGTAGGATTCCACAGACGGCCGGCGGAGAGTCGACCTATACGGCGAGGAAGCCTCGAGGATGCTCCTCCTCCACCTTGACCAGTGCCAAACAGGGTTCGCAAGCGGTAGCTGCGATTGTGATCCGGGTGCAACCCCGGTGAGGGGTGCAAAGCTGCAGCGGCGGCGGCGACGCGATCAGGAACTAGACGAGCGGCGGCGGCGGGAGGAGGATGGGGCACTTGCTGCGAGGCGACGGTGGTGATGCGGTGAGTCGTCGCCGACTGGTCCTCGGCGTGGAATGTCGAAGAAGCCGTGGGGAAGCTGGTTGTGGCACAACCGCTGTGGCGGCCGTGCTCAGGGGTTGTTGGCTGCTGCTGTCTTTGTCTTGCGTCTGCGCGCCTGCCCGCGGCTGCGGCGGCTGCGCCAATCTCGCTTGTCTCACGTGGCCTCGGCGAGCCGTAGATTTGCCCTCCTGGACGGAGATAAAATGGTTGCAAGTCAACAAGGCAGTGAGGGTGGCAGCAACCAGCACCTGATTCGGCCACCCGGACCGGCAATTTGGTGCGATGACGGCGATGCTGATGATGACGTTTAGCACAGCGACCGCGTTCAGCCAGTCGTTGGCTCGTTGGCGATCACCCAGGCCAAGAGCAGTGGAAATCGGGCCTCTTGGCGGGTTTGGGAGTGCGGCCAAGCTTGCTAGGGTATCGCAACGAGCGCTAGTCGCAGCGATGATTGCGCAGTCGCAGGGGCTGGCGCAACGGCTAATCATCAGGTCGGCGGTTTTGTCGAAGCAACGACTTCAGTGAATTTACGCCGTCAAGCAAGGGGATCGTCGGGCTGTTCGAGTCTCTGAGCTGAAAGGATGGAGAGGAAGAATTGAAGCGGTGACTGACATCGCACAGATGGAAGGCGGGAGGGCTCTACTACCTCTCCCGAGGGGGGACGCGGCGTTCTTTGTTTGAAGTTTACTGTTGTCTCCCCCGGCTGGAGGCGTCGTCACAGACCGGATGGAGGACCCGGCTGCCGCTATCATGGTGGTGGCAGTGGCCCCGAGGCAGTCGAGCGGCTGTGATGGAACCCGCGGGTGCATACACTGCCGAGCACGTTTGCTACTGCGTAGATTACAAGTACATGGTGGTCTGACGGAAAAGGTCGCATACAGGTCGTCACATCTCTTTCAGGTTGATGAGAGTTCCGATTGGATTGCGAGGGGCTCAAGCATGGGGACGAGTGTTCCGGTGTCAGTGCCCAACCAGCCCCCGGCATAAGGCCCGAGTCCCCTACTCTTACATGACTGGGCCATCTCCTCCGGACTGGAGAAGCTGGCCTTTGTCGCGTACTCACCGTGTCACCTCCATCGGAAGCCTCATGGATAGTTCCATCACGAGAAGATGGGCACTTGCAAAACTCGGGAGGACGGATAGCATCCAAGCCATCTAAAACAACTTCAAGGGGCGAGTATTGCATGGAACCAATGACCTGCATGAGCTTCAGGTTGCGCCTGTTATGTTCCATCACGACACCTTTCGTCAGCCTTGGATTTCTAAACCAGATAATATATTGATGATAGGTGCCTCCCAGGCACCATTGATTATGGCCTGGTTGCGGAAAGCGATCTGCGTCCAACCTGCTGTCTGCCTACGATCGGAGCATGTAACCTTTGCCATTGAGCTTGAGCACATTTTTGAGGTTTCATGTCGACGGTTCCTCGGATAAGAACATCTTCTATTTGACGATGTCACGAGTGGCGGGTAACCGAAGCGCCGGATGGAAAAGGTATTTGCGTACAAGTAGACGTCATTCAAGTATTTACATATTCCCAATGCAATGTTTGTCGTTTCAATCATCACTAGCATTGATTCGCCTTTGCTCGCTCCAATCGAGAAATCACACGCTTACACGTAACGCGTGTACATACGCCTAAGCTGGACAGATTCTTTACCACGTGAACGGTGCATGCAACCGTGGCAACGTCTGGCCGGCATTGCAAATAGGTGGTTAAGATCCCCCTCATATTATATCTCGCTGCCAACACCCTGGGCCTTGACTGCTGTATGTTACCTGTACGAGCGCAAGTAAACGGATTTGTCTGGGAATTCCATGTGCTGGCATGGTGGATGAGGGATTTCGCGTGTAAAATGCAACATTATGCACTCCACAATCGAGAAGCCAACCAAGGGGATCTACAAGTACAGAGGCCTGCACGCCTGCAAGGCGCAGCCACACTTGTATATTCATGCAGAACAAGCAAGTCTGATCAAGCGCCCACCGTCGACGCCTCAGACGTAACGACCTGTCAAAGATGGCTTCGACGTGCGCCAATTCGATGGTCCATCCAGTCTGGATCTGCAGATGGAACTTGACTGGACGACAAGACACAAAAGTGCTATCTCGATGCCCCTCCACAGTCGGGCCAATCCAAAGCGGTCGAATTTGCCAAAACAAGTGCGACGGGCCTGGGCTGGCTCACCGGCTCACTGCCGAATACAAGTTGCGAACAGCCAGCTGTCTCCCTCCCCCCCAAGGCTCCGTCGCTCCGACGGAGTGGAGAGATTTAAGTACGCGTGCCTGTACAAGTAGTGTAGGGAGACGAAACGCTGGAGAAAGAAAGTTCCGAATGGCTGCTGCAGGATCCCGGCGAGTCCGGCGGGGAGAGACCCGGCAGATACTGCAGCAAAGAAAAACGACAGAGAACAAACAAGCATATCCCAGCCATGTGTAGCCTCGTGCTGTGGTGCTTTCGGGTGCACAAGTAATAACGTGCATATGGATTTCCAGCACAGGTGCATAATTAGAGTGTTCGGCCTGCCGCCCCAGGGCCGCATGGCATGCCGTCAAGTGCGTGGCAAAAGCTGAGCCACCAGTCAACGGTCATTCGGGAGTGTCGGCCCCGGAAACAGCGTCAAAAACGTTGGCTCCCGACGTCTTTTGATCGTTGCCAAGTTCAGCTGAGGTGCTTAAACCGGGCTCTTCCCCAACCATGTGCCCCCCGTTGTGGTCAAGGATGCGCACAGCGATCCAAGATGCTAGTTCATACTTGTCACATCCCGGGTTCCAAGCTGAACAAGTTGGGTGATGGGTGGGTGTTGGGCCGTGGCAAGGATGCCGAGCATGGGCAGTTTGGTGGTAGCCGCGGGGGGTGGACAGCACGGGCCTATCGAGATGTGAAACGTGAGGCCGGCCATTGCTAGATGCCATGCTACTTGTATTCCTTCACTCTCGTTCCGGGGGGGAGACAATTGGGTTGATGCTGTGCTTGTCATATTTTTGGGAAAAAGCGTGGCCTGTGATGAACACAGTACAATTAAAGTGCTACTAGTACACAGTAGACTGTTAGCGAGAACGGCCTCCACGTGGGAACAAAGCATTCTACTGGTGGAAGTAATTACATCTATGTAGTATTGAAATTCTGCAAGGTTAATCAATACATTACTAAGAAACATTGATGAATGGGCGGTGCGGGACAGGTGCCAATCATCCGTCCCTGACTTGTAATTATATATGTAATACACGCATCACACACCATCACATCGCACACCATACTCGTACTTGGCGTGCTTTGGCATCCCCTTCGAGCACCGAGGAGCAAGACTTTTGTACCGGTCAAGGATCAAAGCGAATCAGAGTTCGATACTTCCGGTATGCACAGTTGAACTGTGGTAGCCTGAAGTCTTAATCTACTTGTAGGCATCCGTGGCACCCACGCTAGGTCATTACTTGTCGTCACGTCGTCGACAACCAACCACACATCAGGCCTAGTGCGTCCTTGTAGAACCCCAACCGCCCCGCCGTGGCAGAGGCGGCCCTTTGAAATTTCGGGCGACTAAGCAAGGGTCCGGTACGTATGTTGGTTTTGGCAACACTCGCATGGTCCTCCCATCACTCATCGCTAAGCGAAGACTCAGCTGCGTGGCCCGACCCACGCACATCTCGAAGCCCATGCCACATGGCCGGCCGAACAGACAACCTTGATGCTCGTCCTACTCCGTACTCCTGGACAGATCAAGGCATCGTGCATGGCTCCATACAACCCTACGTACAACAAAGTAGTACTCCTTCCCACTGTTAATACAAGCACAGGTAATACGCCGTCACCATCGTATACCGCTAACACCGCATCATCACCAACCTTAAACTCGGAGCTCGGAGCAAGCTCGTATGCACATTCAGCTGTCAACCTATGCACGGCAGCACAATGCACCTGTAATACGTCAAGCTTCATCCCTTTCCGCATGTATGTATCAAGCTGGCGCAAGTACCGAAACCCTGGACTCGTGCACAGACCACACGCAGTCCCATGCGAAACACACACTCTTCCCGATCAAGAGCACAACGGCCTGCTGCTGCTGCTACCCCTGTTGCGACGACGAGCTTCCCACATCAGTCATGTTCTCAGGTCGTCTTTGCCCCTTGCCCGTATCGGCTACCAAGCCATCCGGCAGGCAACATGGCCGTTTTGACGTTGACTCGCGACCCTTGTGCTGGGGAACCGGTTCCCCCCCACCAACACGAGCCCTTATACCAACTTCAGCAACGCTCAGAACCTGTCCTGCAGGCAGAAGGCCGAGGTGAACTTTCTTTTTTATAATAGCTCGACGGTCTCGACCCATTTTCCTGCTCGGGACTTGTCTGCCACTACCTCGCCAGGTGTCAGCCGTCATGAAACTATTCTAACTTTCAACGGCTGACCTACATGCCCCCATTACTCGATCATGGCCTGGGGCGACTTGAGACCGGAAGGCCAGACCTTCGAGCTGACGTCTCAATTGCGTCGTGGTCTAACCGCCATCACCGTTCTGGCTCTCTTATCCTTCCTGGCGACGTCAACTCTGTTTCTCTACCTGACTTATAAGCTGGTGGCCTGGCACTTCTGGGTCGATAAAAAAGGCCAACGTCGACAGCGCAGCGACCGGACATCGCACGACTCCAACGTCGTTCTAGGAAATGACGGAGCCTACGCCAACGGCCATGGACAGAAACTCAGTTTCCAAGAAAATGAGGAACAGTCGCCCGTTTTGCTCAAGCGCAATGCGCCCAACCAGTTCCTCGTCCTCATCTACAACCTCCTTATAGCCGATATGCATCAGAGCCTCGCCTTTCTCCTCAACGCATCATGGCTGCGCCAGTCCGCCATCGTCGTCCATTCGCCCACCTGCTTTGCGCAAGGTTTTTTTGTCTCGACCGGGGACTTGTCCTCGAGCATATTCATCACCACCATTGCCGTCCATACATACCTTTCCGTCGTACTAGATCGTCGACCTTCGCAGCGTGTACTCTACCTCGTCATCTGTTGCAACTGGTTGTTTGTATACCTCATTTCGACTTTGCCCATCGCCATAACACGTAACGGCGCTGAGTTTGGGGGCTTTTTCGTGCGCGCCGGCGCTTGGGTGAGAACTCTAGCCAATTTGGCAACGATTCCAAGTTAAGACAGCTAACCAATTCGCCAGTGCTGGATGAACAATGAATACGAGAGTCTCCGCCTCGCCACGCATTATTTATTCATCTTCATGGCCTTGGGCATAACATCGACATTATACGTTGCCATCTTCATCTCCATCTGGCGTCAGCAATCCCAGGCGCAAAAGCAGGGGAAACAAGTGCTCCCACCCAGTCACAACCGGGCTTTCCTCATCTACCCACTCATCTATGTCACCTGCACCCTCCCTCTAGCCGTTGGCCGTATCACAACAATGGCTGGAAAGAATGTTTCGTTGAGTTACTTTTGCTTCGCCGGCGCCATCATCAGCTTCAACGGTTTCTTCGACTGTTTGCTCTTCGGCACAACTCGCAATGCCATTGTTTTTGGATCCAAGTACGAGATCGACAACGAGGACACCGGTCTCTCGACGTTTGGCTTTCAAACGCCCTCAGATCGCAAATTCGGCAACATGATCTGGATACAGGGCGGTCGCAACAGGGGCGGCCGGGATGAGCCGCGTGGACGCTCATGGACACAGCTGGGGAGGGCGAAGAACGTCAAGGGGTCCAATTCGAGCCAGGAGTCGTTGCGACGCTCGGCCATCCAGATGGATCTGGTGACAACGGTGGTTGTCGAAGTGGACGATCAGGCACCGCCTCCCGCCAGGATTTCGGGTGGTGATTCCCATGTGCGCAGGGACTATCTGCACGGGTAGATAGAACGAATGAGGAATCTGAATACATGACGCGACGAACTCGGATACAATTCCATCACACGCATGTCAAATTGTAACCATGTAGTACCTAGTAACAGTATTTAATAGGAAATTCTTTAGTACTTCTTTATATCATGATCACCCGCAATAGGTACGGATGGCGTCACACCGGCAGGCGCTAGGTAGGGAGGGTGTCCATCTAAGTCAGGTACCTCCCTCATGTAGCTTCGGCTAGCCACTACCTACTACTAGGTAATTACCAGCAATGCCCACGAGTGCCACCTGCTGGAATTAAGTATTGCATGACGCTGGACGGAGACCAACGAGTAAGAGCGACCACAAGTCGATACATCCTCCCTCCATGAATCATCATTGTTGCTCAAACATGTTTGTTCACTCAGTCTCAACCTCCACACACAAGAGGCAGCATCGATTCCCGTGAGTGCGATTATTGATTCGGCCAGATAGTGATCGAACATCTTCCCCAATAGCATAACATGCAAACGCACCGTCATTGCCGCAATGCCAGATGACGGCCGAGCAGCAGCTTCCTCCAGCAAGGCGGCCAAATCCTCAACGACAGCCTTCGCAACGGGCATAAGCACTCCCCCTGGTCACGTCCTGCGTCGCTCCAAGACGGTCGACGAATCCGCGTCGGCTCGTCGCAAATCCACGCTCAGTCCGGGCGAGGCGTCATTCGGCAGCCCGCGTCGTCATAGCGCCAATTTCTCCGAGTTCAGCTTCACCGAGGCACGCGACTTCTTGAATCCGCGAGCTCAGGATGCCTCGGAGCTGGCCTCACCAGATTGGTCGTCATGGCCTTTCCTGGCCCTAGCTTTCGGGTTATTGCCGGCCCTCACGGGCACATTTTTCCAAAACGGTAGTACGGTCGCTTCGGATTTGCTGCTCCTGGGGGTATCCGGTATTTTTCTGTACTGGTCGGTGACGCAGCCATGGTACGCTAACCAACTGTCGAATATTCTTGCTGTCACTGACGAAATCCTTGTAGGACTTGGTATCATGCCGCCCAGCAAGTCCGGGTTCGGCGCGAAATCGAGGACGAGACGTTCTTCGATGATCTCAGTGACGGCGAGTCCTCCATCGTGGAAACACGCTCCGAACCGCGTCATGCGCGCGTTGAAGAGGATGAGGATCCACAACCAAACATGGCCAGCAAGATGCCGGGGTCAGAAGACGAGATACCCGCAGACTCACAACATCGGCGATGGCAGCAGCGGAAACGGTCAGCCCTTAGCGAGCTTTACGTCCACGAGGTCATGGCCCTCATGGCTTGCTTTCTACTCCCGCTTTTCAGCGCCTATCTCCTACACTTGATAAGAGAGCAGCTCAGCCGACCCAGGGAAGGACTGGTATCGAATTACAATATCGCCATCTTCCTTGCCGTATCCGAAATACGCGTCTTCTCCCACTCCCTAAAGCTTGTACAGTCGCGGACCCTCCATCTTCAGAGGATCGTCCAGCAGGACAACCCTTTTGCACCATCTATGCAGAGAGGCGCCCAGATGCAAGATGTGCTTTCGCGACTCGCAGACCTGGAGAGAAGGCTTCCCAGTGATGAATACGCCACGGAACAGGAAACAGATGGACCCGAGTCCGCCCGCGCAAAGCAGGGAGCTACAGTGGCGCGTGATGTCCGTAAAGCGATTCAGCCCGAGATCGACGCCCTTAATCGGGCAGTCAGACGGTACGAGAAGAAGACTACCATACTTCAGTTCCAGACGGGATCCCGCCTCGAGGCCATAGATGCTAGGCTGGACGATGCGATTGCCCTCGCGGCTGTCGCTGCCAAGAACAGCAATACGAAGCATCCAGTCTTGAAGACGATGGAATCCATCGGGACGATGATTCTTTTTCCTTTCCAAGCGTTGCTTCGAATCCTGCTCATTCCACTGCAACCGTTGACGGCGCTTGCCAGTAGCAAGAGACAGCGACCCACGACGGCGAGATATGGACCGGGAAGTAGCAGAGCAGGCAGGGCCCCCATTTCGCAAGGAAGATATGGCGGCGGCGGCGATCGCTTGTCTACGCGGGTCATGAAAAGATGAAGAGTGCTATTGCGTGTTGAACGAGAAGGGGGGGAGAGACTGCATGTTGCTGTGTAACGGTTGGTCTTGCATTATCTTACAAGCGTCAGACTTCGGTCCTATTTCTTCCCTTACCTCGGGTTGACGGAGTCCATTGTCTACTTTGGGCGGAGTCGGATACGGGCATTTTGTTTCTTCACTTTTCCCCATGGATCATTTCCACAGCTTTCACTCTGGTAGTTTGTTTTCGTATATATTAAGCGTTTGCTTTTGATCATACATTTCTTAATGAGTCGTGCTATTCGCACAGTTTATATAATCTTGTCATAACAGCAATCCAACTAGCCACAGAGCTACACAAACAGCAAGCAGCAAGGGCCACGGGCAACTACCAAAGGACATAGGCAGCCAGCAAAGGCCACGGGCAGCTACATGTACCTTAATGATATGAGATAAGATGACGTGGGCTGTGCGAATAGCAACACGTGAGCTGTGCGAATAGCACAACTCATTCGTATACATTAAGCGTTTGCTTTTGATCATACATTTCTCAATTCAGACAGTAGGCGTCGTGTAAACTTGCGACGAGCACGCTCGACTACCCTGCAGCTGCCTGCCTGTCACGGCTCATGCAGACAGCGACCGACACTCCTCGCCCGAAGAGACATATGAATCCGGGATCGGGCGCTTCAGCGATCCCGTGCCATGTCATGTAGTTTCTCATTCTGTTGTCAGATGACGCGCATGCCACAGGTCCCGAACACAGCATAGAAGCATGCAAAACGGACGTCATCTGTCCCGGCGGGCTTTTTATCTGTCCAGGGATTGCCCGACACGATCACACATGCAGGCCGCCACCACAGTGCCGCAACTTCTGGTCAGGCCGTATCACTAACTCGCTGAAGAGAAACCCGTCAAGCCCAATGGACAAGGCAGGTCCGAGAAGGATGACTGCACGCCCCCATCGATGAGGACAGTCGTAGCAGAGAGTATGAATTGCGAGTAACCACCTACTTGAACACACAGATATGTACAGACCGAAAACCATGGTCATGAGTCGTAATATAGATGCGCCAAGCTGTCGTGTCTGAGACGTACAGGTCTCGAAAAGAATATTCCTGAGGCCCTACGGAGTACAGTCTCTCACCCTCCTCCACAAGGCACATACTCGTGAAGGGGGAGCGATGGGGAATCCGGGTTCGTGGAGCAAAGGGCGAATGAGTCAGCTATCCATTCATGCAAGGGGACCGCCCCATCATCATCAACAGCACGGTTGTTGTTCAAATTTGAGCCCCTTGGTGGTAATCATACCAAACCTCGTGTGTGCGTATCACGATGATTCATGGCAGGCTGCAGATCTACATCCATCCGGGTCCAAGATGGGAAGGACGAAGAGGCTGAACCAGGTTTCGTGTTCCAGAACGAGCGTGACCAGAGTCGCACTGGGAGTGTATGACGATTACGGAGGAGCGCGATTACATTGGGTGATGATCCGTCCGTGGCCCAGGTTGCGTGACACCTTGGATCAATGGATCTACATACGAGTTTCGAGTCGGGCTCGCACGTAGGGAAGATGACCCGAGACAAATGGAGCGAGTCCTGCTATTAGTTACCACACGCGGGCGGCCTTGGATCATCTCCCTGGCAGTGGTTTGACGAACTGATCGCTCGTGGTTCAAGTGTATCGCGAGACCGACACGGTCACTATCTGGGACCCTGCTTGCGGACGGGTCTCGAGTGTTACGGCCAGGTGAATGGACAGCTTGGGCCGAGCCGGGAACGGGGCAGCGCGTGGCAGACTTAATAAGTCGCCATGTGCCAGGGAGGATTACGCGACGTGATATCGCGGATCTGAACTATGAGCCGAGATGTAATTCCGGGATATCACCGCGTACCCGTGCATGGCACCATCCATCCATAGGCCCGTGGACCGATACGATACCGGGCGGTGTGCTGACCAGCAAGGAATCAGGAACACCAGATATAATGGGTCTCCGGCATATAC